>JAATLQ010035220.1:0-27564 GCA_013421005.1 Heliconius erato x Heliconius himera
TATAAATAGACTACAGAGTACCATAGAGTAGAGAGTTATTCAGAGTACCACAGATAGTGAAGAACGGATTACGAAAAATATATAATTATTAATGAGATAAACAAGAAATTATTTAAGGTAGATATAATTTTATATTAATAATTATAAATATACAAAGTTAATAAAATAAATTATTGTTATTGTTCGTATTCAATTTGCAGTGACATCTGTTGACGTTAATTGAAAAATTCAATTCTAAACCGACCTCTGGAATCGTGAGTCTCAACTAATGCAAATATAATGCTACAAGATAAAAAATTGTCTATAATGGTCTAAAGCCTCGATACTCTACATACTTCTTAATTTTATAATATTATACGTCAAAAGTTTCCAGCTTCGTTGTACTAAGATTGTAGAGCCTGGCTATATGCTTGCTTATGTTTACCAGTTTAGCCTTTTTTTCCTGGGTTTCCGAAAGCTTAATGTTTCAGATGGCTGATCTGAAATCAATTACACAAATATGTAAACATTTAGAAAATCTTGACATTGTTTATAACATGTGTATAAATAAATATCATCCTCGCAGCGGACAGTTCTAAATGAGACTAATAATTATTATTAGGCAACAGTTGAACCAAAATAGAAAAATATATACGATCTCCATATGAATAGAATGATTGTTTGGTATTTAAGACGGTATAGAAGAATGATACTTGTTAGTATTTTGTTTTTTTATCTTGGTTGTTGTGTTACATTAGGTTTGGTAAAAATTGAATGTGCAAAACTAAGCGCAGAAAATAATAAAAAGCTTTCCAACGTCTTTGATTCAGTAGAATATGCGGTGCTTATATTAAGTAGTCCAAGCAATGAAGCAAAACGAGATGCTATACGAGCAACTTGGGCTAATTTCATTAATAATATATGTATAGAAAATGGTGAAAGATTATATAAATGGAACCATACGAGATCTGGAGTAAATGTTAAACAAGAATTTATAAAGTTTTTCTTTGTAATAGGCACTAAAGGCTTAGATAGTCAAATCTTAGAAAGAATAAACTCAGAAAATGCTCGAAGTAATGACCTTTTACTATTAGGAAACTTTGAAGATAATTATGTTAATTTGACAAAAAAAATAATATTATCTTTAAAATGGCTTAATAACAATCTAAAACACTTAAAATATGTTATTAAATGTGATGATGATTCTTTTGTAAGAGTTGATATAATTATAAGAGATTTGGAGGCTTTTGGTTTAGAAATGAATGGACCACCTATAAATCAATTTGTTTCTTATAAGGTAAATTAATAATTAGTCTTGGTTGTAATATATTTACTACTATTCTTATATTAATTTAAGTTATGTCATTATGTATTTTAATATTTATTTGTGAATTTATTGTTAATTGCAGAAAAGTTTACCCTCTTATAAGGGCTTGTATTGGGGTTATTTTGATGGCAAGGCAAAAGTATATCTTAATGGAAAGTGGCAAGAAAAAGAGTGGTTTCTGTGTGACCATTACTTACCGTATGCTCTTGGTGGAGGCTATGTAATATCTCAGACCATAGTTGACTATGTGGCTAGAAATTCAGATTTTCTAAGGTACAATGATTCTTTTTACCCTTAACTTTATATATTATCTTTCATATGTAGAATATATAGCAGAGTTGGCAGGGTTGGTTGGTAACTAGTGTCAAGATGAACTAATCTCTATTTTCTGCTTAAATTTGAGACATTGTTGAGTGGCATATCTCAAAGCTGCACACATGTCTTGTTATAACTGGAAAGTGAAAATAATTCATACCCCCAAGTGGTTATTGAACCCATAACTATATTTATAGACCAACATTGTTCCATTGTCTTATATAGAAGAGTTGTCTTAAAATAATTAATATTTAATTTGACACATTGTGAAACATTAACTGTGTGATTGATTGTAAAATGTAACAATTATTATTAAAATTTTAATTATATTTTTTAGCCACTATAACTCTGAAGATGTTTCAATGGGTGTTTGGACAGCCGCACTAGGTGGAATCAACAGGGTCCATGACATTAGATTTGATACTGAATGGAAATCTAGAGGTTGTGATACCCATATGATTGTGCGTCACAAGCAAACACCAAGTGACATGTTTCAAATGTACAGAATGTTAGTACATTCACAAGGCACTAAACTTTGCAAGACTGAGTCGCTATTAAGAAAATCATATCACTACAATTGGAATACACTGCCAAGTATGTGTTGTAAATAAATATAATATCATCATCATCATCAATTCTTTATCTTCTACTGGAGAAAGACCTCTCCAATGACACACTACTGGATCTACATAGATCCTTGGCGGTTTGGTTTCAATTGCTGGTAGCCACTTTCCATAATGTTAATTTAGAGTTATTAACCTGCTAAATCCATGTTTCATACACATTTTTATATATTTAGATAGTGTACAGAATAATTGAAAATTCAATTAACATTTTATTTTATATAGTAGAGAATACAAATCAATTTTCGAAATATATATTTTGACTCATATGATAAATTGCTTAATAGGCTGCTAGCAGGTTTACATTCTAAGCCAGTGATTCTCAACCTTTTTTTTGTTGCGGCACATATTTAACGATTTCAAAATTTGGCCGCACAAAGAGAAATTATTTACTACAATACACTGCATAAATAGTTTAACACAAAAATTTTAAATACATATATTTATTTTCTTGTGGATTTAAATATATGTTCATGTAAAAATATTTTTCTTTTTAAATGATATAATTTAATTATATTAACATTATTATATATTTGCAAAATTTGGCGGCACACAAAAGTGCCGCGGCACAGTGGTTGAGAATCACTGCTCTAAGCCAATGATATAGTGTCGTTACCAATCTAGAGGATGTTCTACATTATATTTGCCAAGTGCAGTTTTCACTTAAAAATGTTATCTTCAATAGTTATTACAGTGAATAAAAGAATACAATGATAAACAACAATTATATTTTATTTAGAAATTTGAACACAAAAAATATAGTCAAACATAATTTATATACAAAAAGTGAATTAAATTAAACATGAAATATCTTATATATTAAAATGAAACTTGTAATATGTTTATGATTCTGCAGGGGTCTTTGTAATAATAAATGAGGAATGTAAATTTTTGCAAATGGTGATTTATTTAAATTATTAAATCACATATAGTTTATGACAAAACTAAAATATAAAATTAAGGTGACATTGCTAATAGAGAGAGAGCCAATAGTAGAACAGTAGGGTAAGTACTATCAGGGAATATGGAGTTTGGGTGGTGGTTACTTTGGCAGTTAATAAGTAACTAAGAGTATCTAATCTCAATTTTTTGCAAAAAATTGTACCTTTTTTATGGAAAAGGACAAGGCAAACGAGCGTTTGGGTCACCTGATGGTAAGTGATTACCGCCGCCCACGACCCCGTGCAACACCAGAGGAGCTACAGGTGTGTTGCCGGCCTTTAAGGTGGAGACAGACATGCTTTTTGAAGGTACGACATATCGACCTGGAAACATTGCCGCGGGTAGGCCATTCCACAGTTCCGTTGCGCGTGGAAGGAAGTACCTAACTTTCGTTAAATTATAAAGCTCATTTTTTTTATATTTTCTTGGGAATAATATTAGAAATGATGTTGTCCATTGCCAGACTTTTAGCATGGTTATAACTTCCTGCCAGACATCCCCAAGTCCTATAAACTAAAAGAGCCTATGAACATATTAGAAGCAAATAATATTTTTTACAATTTAGTATACTAGACTCGTAAGCGCTTGTAATTTATTAGAATTTAGTGGAGCAGCCAAACTCCATATTCTCTGATAGTACTTACCAGTGTTAGGTGTGTGTGCACAGAAACTTTCAGGCTTTATAAAATAACGAAAGTCTGGCTCCTATCGGCTCTTAGGTGATAAGATGGCACTGAGAAATATTTTATAAATATTAGAGATGTCCGAAAATAAATTGCTCAAACATTATTTAAGTAATATTTAATAATATATGAAAGAACCCTACAAAACTAAGCAACATACAAACATAGACATTCAGACAAACTTGTGTGCTTTTTTTATCTAAAATATAATCTTGTCAAAGATCTACAAATATCTTTATTTTAAAGTAGTCAACAAAAATTTTATTAAAAAAAAACATATTTTTATAAATATTAAATTCTCACTCTAAATCTATCATAAATTTATTTAATGGTGTTAATATTCATAATCACACAATAATCTGAGATTTTCAAAAGTAATGTAAACTTTACGAAACTTCAGTGACGTAATGCTAATATCACATTTGTAGAGGATTCAAGAGTTGTCGCTATCAATGTATGTTTTTCACTTTCATATCTATGTATGTCTGATTGTTATAGAATGTTGTTCTAGATAATTCCTCTTTGAAATAATCAATAGTTCTCTGAAGACCATCCTGCAAGGACACCTGAAAAATAAGCAAATAATTATTTGATAAATGTATCAGTAAAAATATTTCATTATTAAATATTTTCAATGGTATAAAAAGTCTTGATCGACTATTAATTTTAGATATGAAAAATATTTAAGTTGATTGATATTGAGGTCAGTCGTGGCGCAGCGGCACGAAGTGTGACTGTAAAACTGACTGTTTGTGGGTTCGATCCCCTCTCGAGGAGATGAAATATTTATTTAAATGTATATTTCCATTTCTTCGCTCTGGTGTCGAGGTTAAGCGCGGCGTTGAATTCTGCCACTCATCACGCAATGCCTCCAGAATTCGGCAGAAAGTGGGGGAGTGTCTTAACACTAGGTTCGCTCTGCCTACCCTGCTGTGTGCGGGATACAGCGTGAATCTGATTTAATTTAATTTGATTGATATTTTATTTGATAGATTGTTTAATCAACGCTATACAAATTGACAGTGGGTTGAAGATTTGAAGAGTATCAGCATTATCTAGTTAATATAAATATATAAATATGTAAAAAAAGAACCATTTGTAACAATACCTTAGGTGTCCAGTTTAAGTGGGTTTGTGCGAGAGTAATGTCAGGACGACGCCGCTGAGGGTCGTCCTCTACAGCGGCGCCGGTGGCCACAGTACTGCGACATCCGGGGACTAGATTCTTAATTATTACAGCAAATTCTAGAAGAAAAACAGAATAAATGGTATATGTGTTTGTTTTTTCCAAAATTGTTTATTCACATAGATAGTAGTAACTGTAGCATAGCATCTGACTGTAAAAGCGACGGTTGTGGGTTTGATTTTGATTTCCCACTCGGCGGAATTAATTATTTTATTTCCTTACTCTGGTAATAAAGCGCGATGTCCAATTCCGCCACATAACATGAAATGGACTTAGTTCTCGGTTTGCTTTCCCTATCCTTCTAAAGGCAAGATGCATTTTGTTAACTGAATATACCTATATGAAGATAAAAATCAAATCATTTGCTAAATTTGTTTTTTTTTTTCATAAATTTAATTTAGCTTAGTATGAATATTTAAAAGAAAAATAAACTAAAATCAGAGCTGTGATATTGTTAATTTAATAGTAAAATAAACAAAACCGTAACCAAAAAAATTAAACCTTTATAAGATCACTTTGTAGTGATCGTAACTATTATTTAAGTCATAACTTTTAATACTACAAAATGTTTACCTTCTATTGTATGTTCCACTGGATTCCCAATGTTAACAGGTAACGTGTAGCTAGAAGCCATAAGAGCAAGCAGCCCGTTCACCAGGTCCGAAACATAGCAAAATGACCGGGTTTGCTTGCCATTTCCATATACCTAAAAGTAAAATCTTTATTAATGCCATGGCTGACTGCTATGGTTGTCAGTTCAATTACCAATCGGCAAATTAATTATTTTCATTTCTCCACTCTGGTAACAAGACAAAGACCTGGGTACATATTCCGATTTAAAGTTTTGAAATTTTATTTTAGTTTCACCACTCAACATGCAATGTAGACAAAAGTGGAATAGTATTCAATGGAGTGTCTTAAGTTTCCCCTTAAGGTTCCCTCAGCCTGCTATATGTGCAACCACATACAACGTATTTGAGGCTTTATTATAAAAAAAGCTAAACATAGACAGAGAACATAACGTCAAGACGCTTCATTCTTCACTTACCGTCCATTTTCGAGACATTGTCTGTTAAATGGCGGAACTAAACATTGCACCTTGTCTTACCAGAATGTGGAAAATAAAAATAAATTTATTGCCTCGGACAGGGATCTACCGTACAACCATTGTTTACAGTCAAAGGCTGTACTACTATACCACAATGGCTCAAATTATGCATTATAATTATATTATGTATTTAATATTAAACACGACAAATATATTATAAATGAATACTATTAATAAACTGTTAGTAATCATCAAGGCCATTACTCGTGAAAGATAAGTACCACTTGAACTGATATAGTGAGAGGCATACTACACCACTGAACTGCAGTTTTTATAACATGTTTATAATTTTACTTAATATTGTAAAAATTTTAACTAAAAGAAAAACCTCGTTTCCCAGCAGCATAGTAAAAACGACGGTTGTGGGTTCGATCACCAATCGAGGAAGTTAATTATCTAATTCCGACATTCAACGCAATGTCTGGAAAAATGGATGGAAGTAGTAAGCGGAATGTCTTAACACTAGGTTCCTTTTGCACATTCTGCTATATTTGGGAAGCAATGTCAGCGCTGTATCCCGCACACAGCAGGGTAGGCAGAGGGAACCTAGTGTTAAAACACTCCGTTCCCCACTTTCTGCCGAATCCTAGAAGCATTGTGTGTTGAGTGGCAGACTCAACGCCGAGCTTAACCTCGACACCAGAGCGAAGAAATAAATTTAAGTAAATATTTCATCTCCTCGATCGGGGATCGAACCCATAACCAGTCGGTTTTACAGTCACACCTCGTGCCGCTGCGCCACGACTGGCCTCAACATGGGAAACAATGTGAAGCTAAAAAATAATATGGTTTTCTATATTGAACTTACAGTAATAGTTAAGTTTTGTAGAGCTTGCATAACGAAGTTAGAGACCACACGCCCATCAGAGACATGCATCCTCGGCCCGTACGTATTAAATATTCTCGCTACTCGGACAGAAACGTTTTCTTGTTTGGCATAAGAGTATGCTAATGTTTCTGCCACTCTCTTTCCTTCGTCATAACATGCGCGAGGTCCTGAAGATTTTTTTAAATTTATTAATAATGGAGAGATATATTTTTTTTAATAATAGAGTTATTTAATTTTGTTTTGTTTGAGGCCGTCACAATGTGACAGTTTTGTGTCCGATTCCCACTCGGCTAAATAATTATTTTTATTTCTACACTCTCATAACAAGACAAAGGACGTTGAGTTTTGCTATTAAGCACGCAATGACTCGAAAATTGGATGAAAAGTGGAGAAGCCTTTTAACACTAGATTCCCTCTAAATATTTTTGACGTGATACCGTCTAATAAATCGATGAACGGCTGCACGCACGAAATAGGATGAATCATAGTCACGTTCTGTTTGAGCCGAGAGTGCAAGCAAGAGCGCGGAAACAGCGATAGAGAGGCACGATCGACCCAAGATTAGAAATTCAGAATCTTGGATCTCTCTTTTGAATCTCTCTCATATATCACACATGTGTCACATATAAGTTGTAAATAGCACATTGTTACTGAATTAACAAGTGTAAATAAATGTTCATTTATCGAAAAAAAAAAAACAATTAATTTATTTCTTGTTTTATACAAAATAATGGTAATTCAGTGATAATAATTCATGAAAGTATTCAATTTCACACCAATATTTTCTCATGACGATATTACATAAAATTATCATCTGTAAATGACTTTACTGACAACCAGTTTTTAAAGTAAAAAAAAGTAATTACAAATGTCTGTCTGTTCTGACAATCACAAGTATGAAATATAACTTTATAATTATTGATAAATATAAAAATATTTTTAAAAAATATCTATATTTTTAAAAATAAAATTGTACTCATATACAATTCTTACCTATTGGATTAACATGACCCCAATAAGATTCTGGCTGAGGATGCACCATAGGGTCGCCATATACTTCTGAGGTACTTGCTATTAAAATCTTTGCGCCAACTCGTCTTGCTAAGCCTGAAACACAAAAATACACCCAAAGAACATTTCTATTATTTAGACAATGCAATTATGTATTTTAGTGTGTTTTTAATAATTTTAATAAAACTTTTTTCATCTTCATATTGTACGCCACACACTCTGCTAGGGTATGCAGAGGGGTCTAAGTTTTAAGACACTTCCAACTTACCGCTGAATTTCGAGACATTATATGTTGAGTGAACATAACGCCGCGCTTTATGACATTTGTGTTTCCTCAAATGGCAAATACAAATCTTAAATTATTTATTTCTCCCGAATGGGAATCAAACCCACGCTATGCCACTGTGCTACGACAGCTTGAAAAATATATGATCATCAAAAATGTTTACCGAGCATATTAATTGTTCCTAAAGTATTCGTTTTTATAGTTTTGACAGGGTTTTGCATGTAGTGAGGTGGGCTTGCTGGACTAGCTAAGTGGTAAATCTCATCAGCCTAAAAATAAAATACTTGATTAAGTTTCCGCTACTTGGAAAATTACAATACATTATAATAAATATTTTTTTAATCACTTCTATTTTTATCTTTACTTATGAGGAAAAAAAAGCCCACTTGGAGATTTAATTGAAGTGATATATTGATACTCAGAAATCTGTCAAGTGATAATAAAATGTTATTATTTATATATGTGTTTACAACTTTTTTAATTTTTGATATAACACAGATGACCATGTTGGTTTTTAAAATTTAACACTAATAATAATTGCTTAAAATTGTTATTATTTACACATTGTTATAATGAAAATTAATTTTACCTAGACTTGTATATTATATATAAATAACTATTATTTCATACCTCTACATATAAAGGATTTACTATGTCATGGTGAATCATTTCAAAATTTCTGTGTCCAAACCAATGTTCCACATTTCTTTTTCTTCCAGTAAAAAAGTTATCAACAACAATAACTTCATGGCCTTGTATCATTAAAACATCTACCAGATGGGATCCTACGAATCCAGCACCTCCTGTTACCTGTAACAAACTTCATGTAAGAGAAGGAACTACTTAGCATTTCTATCAAAGTCTTATTTTTACAATATAGGTGTGATGTATACATATCATGCTTAAATTGTAATAATAATATTTTATTTTATGAATTAAGTAAAGTTTTATTTATATAAAAAAAATAAAGAATATCCTACCAATATTCTTTTTCGTTCCTTATATCCGAGATATTTCACATCAGGATATTTTTGTGGTATTCTTCCTTCTAAAAAGGCAATTTTCTTTTCTAATTGTTCTATGCGCGCTTTAGCTTCCTGAAGTTCTTGTTTTGTACTGTCATCAATTTTACTTGGATCCATATTGTTTAAATTGTTTTGTATGTTGTAGTAATCTTTCTTTGGCATCTGGTTAAAATCTCTGTATGTTATATCTTGAAATTCATCGTTTCCTCTTTGGTTTTGTTTTCTATTATCAGTATTTTTTATTTTATCTTGCCTAAGAATAAGAAATACAAAGATAACTGCAAAATAATAAGTTTGATAATTATGTACACATTTATTTAAACAGACTTAAATTACTAAGCAAATGCCCTTCACGTATAAGTGCTATAAATGCAGTTTTATATAGCAAAAAAGCAATTAAATATTTTAAGTACTCACGTAGGGATAAAATACAAACGATGGTTAGAGTTTTTCGAAATTTTAATGATTGCCTTATCATGTCTGAAAAAGGTGCTAGACCGTCTATGTTCACATTTCGTCTTTACATAATATATTGTTTGGTAAGAAATTAAACTTATTAAAGGATAGTTGTTATTACGGTAACGAAGTTGAAATAACGATATAATTTACAAGAATTTACATTTAAAGAACTGATTTTGACAACATTGTTGCTTTGACAAAATGTGTTTTTTTAATTTTGCTGACACTGACAGTTGCGTTCTATAATGTAACGATCGTACTTAATGTAACGGCTTCTTCATAAAATATTATTGATATTTATATTTTCTTACCTCACAAAATATTTTAAATTTTTGTGACGACGTGATTGATAAATATACTTTTTACAGTGATGACTATAAAACTTATAAATGACTGTCAATTATAAATGAAATATTGCTACTATTGCATTTGTGAACTTAAAATTATAATAAGACCACTTGAGTGTTATCAATAATATCATTAGCATTATATTGCGCAAGCGCAGGAATTCATTCGTAGTTAGGTCAAATTATGTGATTAATTAATAATATTTAACTAATTTATGTTCAGAATTAGATGATTTCTGTAGGTTATAAATTTTTTTGAAGAAATTAAAATACTAATATGTACAGTCAAGTTTTTATAAAGTACTAAGTGTGTAATAAAATACTTATATTGGCGCTTCCATAGCTACACAAGAGCTTCATCTACAAATCATGTTACTTAGGTTTTAAACGAATTTCTAATAAGAATCTCACCATGCGTTGTAATAGTATATTCAAATTTAATGTAATAAGTTAGTTGAGGCCAGTCGTGGGCAGGGGAACTAGAGTGTGATTGTAAACGTAACAGGTAGTGAGTTCGACCCCCAATTGAGGAAGGATGTATATAATATTTTCATTTCTTTGCTCTGGTGTCAGGGCAGAGCGCAGCTTTGAACTCCGCCACTCAACACGCAATGTCCGCCAGAATCCGCAAAATGGGTCACGGAAGTGTCTTAATGGAAACGGAGTGTCTTAATATCATGTTTCCAGGTTTACTCTGCCTATTCTGCTAAGCTGTATAAAAAAAATAGTAAGTTACTAATATTTGCTTGTAAAAGCAATTGATTCTAAAGTAATGTGTGATGTTATATTGAAGTTGTTGAGATTCGTTTGGTCAAATAATAAAAAAAAATATATCTAAAGAAAACAAAAAGCTGACTGCATGAGAACTAAAAAGAAAAAAAAAAAACAAGATCAATTGTTTATTAAAATTAACAGTAGAGACTCATTTAAATAAAATTTAAATTATTTTTTTTTGTCTTATTTCTTCCTTCCTTCGTTTTTAAGGCATTTAATTGATTGAAGAATTTTTGTTTGGTTTACGCGTTTACGGTTTGAAAATCTGTAAAATATTGACTATATAATAAAATATAAAAAAGTTAGATACATACTACAGAAATATATCACTAGTAGGTACTTTTAGGGTAGAAATATTAAGTCATGAATATAATATTACTTATTTATATTTCATTGAAGATATATTAAGGGATTAGATAAACTCCGTAACTATAGATAGGTATTACTTATTTTATATTCTATAAAAAATATTCTATAAAAATATTCTAAATCAGTAATATGTTATTTACTTAGAAATTGCTAATATGATAACTACACTAGGCAAAAAATAATAAATAATAAGACAGGCATATAACATATAATTTATTATTTAATTTGTCATAATTTAAATATCATAGTTATAGCAATTAATCTCAACATGGTCCTCGAAGACGTACCAGTATGTCGGGATGATCAACAAACAAACCATCTATACCCTCGGCCAGAAATGCTTTAATTTCTCCAATACTATCTCCAAAATCAGAAATTACATTTCCTCTTTGAAATTCTGTGGGTAAATAGATATTTTCAGCACGAAATGTCCACGGGTGTACTTGCAGCCCTACTGCGTGAGCATCTTTAACAAAAGTCGTTGGAGAACCTAACCTATTAGATAATGTTCGTGGTATAATATATCCCTTTTCAGGTCCAACAGCGCTAGCATACTCAGCTACATTAGCCAATCCTTCAGGAGTAGCCATATCGCCAAACGTTAGTCCAGTACCAAGCTGTGCTTGATCAAAAGGCATAGATATTTTATTATTATATAATTGCAAAAGTCTAAGGTTCGTCATTTTTTTTAGTTCCTTTAAATTATTTATTTCAAAAGACTGTATGTAAACTGGTGCATCTTTCTCAGTATATCCGTTTTTGTGAAATATTTCAACTACCTGAGGTTCCATAGCTAACCCGAGTTCCTGGAAATAGGTCCCATATTTTAATTCGGGATAGATGCCAATTATCCGATTTTCACTGATTTCTAGAGCTTTAACGAGATCAATTAATTCTTGAAAAGTTGGAATATCATAAGCCTTATTCATTCTTGTATTCGCTGGTCTCACTAGAGGCAGTGCTTCTATTGCTCTGAGGGTCTTTATTTCTCCTAAAGTAAAATCCTCTGAAAACCATCCACTTACGTTTCGTCCATTTATAATTTTCATTTTAAATCGTCCGGAAAACTCTTCTATTTCAGCGACATCGGTAGTTCGACTAAGTTCATTCTCGTGTCTACAAATTAGAACACCATCTCGCGTCATGACTAAATCTGGCTCTACATAGTCAGCCCCCATAGTAATTGCTAAGGCATAAGCGCCTAGCGTATGTTCGGGAACATAGCCGCTTGCCCCTCGATGGGCAACAACCACAGGTCTACAGTCATCAGGACCACGTCGCTTTGGCACTCCTCTAGAATTAGTTACTGGAGATACTGAATCAAAATTCAGAATGACGAGAGTTGTACACAAAAGAATTGAAACACATCTTGACACACCCATATTTATTACTTAATTAAAACAATAAAATATTGAAATAAATAATTTACTGATTAATATTCTTATCAAATATGTAACCTTTGATTTTCTAAAGAAGTGAATATGAGCTCTTGGTGGTATTAGGTACTATCTTTAATCGTAATTCACATATATTCTGGTACGTTACGTGTAACAAGCGTGTAAGTGACGTATATCTTATAATAATAATAAGAAAAGTCTGCCTTAATTATTATCGTTATCATTAAATTATTTTATCATTAAAATATTTCAAATACTTTTTATTCGACTAATAGACTGAAAGGGCCTCACTTTCAAGTTAGTAAGTACGCATACTGTCTTAACTATGCGTTAGACTAATAATTTTCAAAATTTCAACTTTACTAAAAAGACGTAGGTATGGGGGCCCTGGGATTTTTGGCTATAACTTTATTGACTGGTCTCCATAAAGATTAAATAAAATGAAATAATAATACATTATTTCATCCTAAAACAACTTTTGCATTATTAATAAAGTGTGTTAGACTGTCAATAAAAATCTAAATACAGTGCAATGTCGCTAAAAGCGCAAGTAGAATGAAGAAGATGGGACGCAGCGTGCATCGCGGAAATGTTTATGGACTCATAGACAAATAACCAGTCAGACACTGTGCTTCTGCGCCACGATGGCCTTACTATGATAGTATAAAATATTTAAGCTATAAAATTAAATATAAAATTATTTTTTTTCTATTTCCCAAAAACAGAGGGGAGTTGATGGTCTAACATAATATTTGTAGGTTTTAATTCCATTACAGACAGTAATAATGTTTTCTATTTAGATTCTAATAACGGTATGACTTATCATTAATATAGGAATGTTTGGGCTCTTGAGTGTAAACGTAAAAGATTAACAATTAGGGTAATTCTAACGAAGCTGAAAGTGAGGCTGCCGTGATGCAGGGGTACGGCTGCCAATTGCAAACGCAACGGTTGTGGGTTCAATTTCCACTCGGGGGAATGAATTACTTTAATTTACTTCCCCTATGTGAGACAAAACGCAGCATGTACAAAAAGTGTGGAACAAAGTGTTTTAAACAAGATTTTATAGCTATAGCTGAATAAAATGAAAATATAAAACGGACTCTAGCGTCTTTTATCACACTTAATATTTATAGCGATATCTTAAAGTATACCTACCCTTAATCTTATTTTTTTTAATAATGCCAATAAACAATAGGGTAAATAAAACAAAATAAATTAACAAACAGTTTCACACTCAAATAATATGTTCATATATATATTTTGTTATAGACGACGATAAGGTTGAGTGACAGTCACTAACACTTTTAATAATCCATATCTTATCTTTACTTAGTAAGTATTTTAATCTTTAGCATACTTAGGTGTATTGTAATCCTTTGTTATATTTTTTAGAAAAAAAAAAACATTATGCATAGGGATGTAATACGTACACGTAAACTTATTTGCAAATTTTTTTATCCGTACATCTTGTTCATGCGGTAATCATCAGCATATCTAAAGGTGAGAGGGGAAGGGGAGGGAGAGGGTTGTTGGGGCAAGGTTTCTGGACTTTAGCCTTAAAATGGGGCAAATATTTTTTTTTGTAAAATATACACCCTACACCCATGGCGAAAATCACTATCAATATTTTATTGTATTTTCAATTTGACCATGATGGATAATTGGAGTATGATAAAATATAATAATAATAATACGTAACAATCTGTGTATATTTTAAATATATAAATGACTTAAATATCTAAATGTAATACATTGTTTTGATAGTGCTTATTTTTAAAATCTTCTTTTTTTTATTAGAGTAAATTATACATTAATATTTGACACACATTATCGATATGAATATAGGAATGTATATTGTATACTTAACTACGTAGATTCTTTTTACAAAAGTTCTTCCTAAAAATGAACTAAAAATTAGTCATGACTATTAAATAATATGTATTATACTTTTGAGGCCAGCCGCGGCGCATGGGCACCAGATTGCAACTATAACGACGAAACTGGTTGTCAATTAGATTCCTATTCAAAGAAATGAAATATTTAATATTTACATTTTCTCGCTTTGGTAACTAGGCAAAGCGCGGCGTTCAGTTTCGCCACTCAACACGTAATGCCTTGTCTTAACACTGGGTTCCCAGGTTCTCTCTACTTACTCTGTAATAGCAAAAAAATCATGATACTTTTTATTTATGTAACGCCTAATTTTAAGTATTTTAAACACATCAATATTGGAATTACATTTCAAGATATATTAGATAACGATTTAATTTTATTTTGTATAAAGAAGTAACTTTAAATATAACTTACTTCTTTATAAGCATGGACCTCGCATACGGTAAACTAAATCAGGTTGATCTGAAAAAAGGCCATCTATTCCAGCATCAATATATTTTTGTAGTTCTCCTACAAAATTACCAGATTTTGATGGATCTTCATTTTGATATTCTTTCGGAAGGAACGTATTTTCTGCTCGGAAGGTATAGGGATGAACTTTAAGTCCATTCGCATGAGCGTTTGCAACGAAACTCGTTGGTTCTCCAAGATTATTATTGTTATCTCGAGGAATTATAGAAGTTTTATCTGGTCCTACAGCTGCAGCATACTTTGCAACTTCAGCAAGTCCTTCTGGTGTTGACATATTGCCGTAGGTGAGACTACTACCTATTAAAATTTGATCCGCAGGCTGTAGATTCATATCGCTCTCATATAACTGTAATAGTCTAAGATTTGTTAATTTCTTCAACTCCTTCAAATTATTAACTTCAAATGATTGAATATAAACAGGTGAGTCGGAATCTTTATATCCATTTTCATGAAACGTGTTAACAAGAACTTCCTCCATCGGTAACCCTAACTTCTTGAAATGACTGCTATGTTTTATTTCTGGATAGATACCAATACTTTTTTTCAAACTTATTTGTAGTCCCTTTACTAAATCTATGATCTCTTGAAATGTTGGTATTTCGAAGCTTTCATCCATTCGAGCATTGCCGGGTCGTATGTCCGGAATACGTTCAACTGCTCTTAACATTTTGATATCTTCCAATGTAAAATCTTCTGTAAACCAACCAGTCACTTCGTCACCATCAACTTTCTGAGTTTTTTGAAGGTGTGCAAATTCCGGATGGGAAGCTACGTTAGTAGTTAATCCAAGTTCATTATCGTGTCTTGCGATTAAATGGCCATCTTTGGTCATCACGAGGTCTGGTTCAACGTAATCTGCGCCCATAGTGATAGCTAGGGCGTACGATCCAAGGGTATGTTCGGGTACATAGCCGCTAGCACCGCGATGAGCGATTATAACGGGTCTACAAGAGTCAGGGCCGCGGTGATGACTTTCACTCACTGACATTGACGGAGCGGCCAATACAAATGTTAAGCCGCCAATAATCAAGAATACAACTATTCCAGTAAAACTTAATATTGTTAGTTTGGTCTGAAAATATAAAATAATAAATATTATGATTAAAAGTTAAAGTATGTTGTTATCTAATAATGAGGTCGTCGTGGTTGTGAGTTTGATTACCACTCGGGGAAATTAACACGCAAAACCTCGAAAATTCGGCGGAAAGCGGACAACGGAGTGTCTTAACCTTCTCTCTGTCTACCCTATAAAAAAGAATAAGGAAATCTAATAATCACTACAGATATAAATGAAACAATAAATTCTTTGTTTCTTGATTATAAGCGTAAAAATGTCCTTGAAATGTTATACTATATTATTATATTGGAAGAACGTTACAAAATGCAGCATATAAAGAAAAACACTTGTCCTATCTTTTATAAGCGTGTACAATAAATATTTATTTAGCTACTGATGTAATAATATCTATATATAAATAGACTGCATTATTATTTTACTTACCATTTTAAAGAGGGCGACATACACACACTTTAGAAAAATAAAGATTCACGAACTATTGACATTTAAATATCAACTTGATCTGTGCGTGTACAGACACAGAGTAAAATGTTTAAATATTAAATTAAATTTGTAAGAATAACATCTGTTTGGTATTAAAACCTGTTGCTAAATGACTTGGTAGGAGGAAATCTTTATAAATATAAATAAAAATATAACAATGCCAAGATACGGAAAATCTTTTCCTGCTCCTCTCTAAGATAGTTGTGAATACTAAATACATGAACGTTACTATTCATATATTTGAACTGAACTATGTATTATATTTAATATATGTTATTTTATTTATTGTTAGTATTGTAATGCTAAATATGCCTTATTTTACAGCGTGAAGTACGCTGTTGAAATGTATGACTTTATATCTTAAATTTTTTTTCATCTACTTTACTATGAAATTAATTTTTGTTTTTTATTTTGAGGCCGGTCGTGGCGCAAAGGCATAAAGTGTCACTTTCAAAGTGCCTTTCAAAGTGCCACAAGTAAACGCGACTGGTTTTGAGTTCGATCTCCACTCGAGGAAATGAAATATTTATTTAAATTTATATTTCCATTTCTTCGGTCTCGTGTCGAGGCAAAGCGTGGCGTTGAATTTCACCACTCAGCACGCAATGCCTCCAGAATTGGGTGGAAAGTGGGGAACGGAGTGTCTCAACATTAAGTTGCCTCTGCCTACTATTTTGATTTATAATTACTTTTTATATATGTGTTACTATTCAAGTAACATATTTAATCTGATTGAATAATTTATATACTTACGAAGGCTATTATTTAGAATTATTAGGTATATTTATTGTATCGAAGTATTCCCTATTTTAAATATTTTTAAAGTGTTATTCCACACTTAGGATTCTAAATAAGTATTATTCCCTATTTTTTCATTTCAATATTTTTTTTCAAGGTAAATAAAGTCATTTTAAATATGTTTGTTGTCGACTGTACCTCTTTCTTAATTTCGAGATATGACAGATACTTAAGATACAGTGAATATTGGTGATAAGAGCGTCGCCTGGTAGAGCCCGTAGAACACAAGTTTGTGTGATGACACCGCCTTCTATTCACGGATACTTACTAAAACTTTTGTCACATTACTAAGTTATCTTTGAGTTATAAAACAATAAAAGGTATCTAAAAATCTTTTACACACCCAAACCTAAATATTCTAATTAAATTTTTGTTTATTTATACATTTAAAGTTTAATTACATTCTTAATTTCTTACCCAAACCGACCTTATATGTCTGTAGCCTGATGAAAAATTATAATATTTCTGAAAATGAAGATTCATTAGTATTTAATATTTATTGGTTTTTAGTCTCTATCGTGATTGACATTGGTAATGTGGGTTGAAAACTCTTTGTTGGGGATGTTTACGTGTTTACGTTCAATCTGTTATACTCTTAATATGGCAAAGTAAAGTATATTCGTCACACATATCTATATCAATTTCTGTAAAAAAAAGTAGGCAGTTATGTAAACTTTATTTCTCTCTTCTTATTCCGGAAATGCGATAGAGAGAGAGATAGAAGAAAAATATACCGACGCAAGATCAATATTAAATATACATATATATAGATAGATATACAGAAAAGATATTTTTTTTATATACTAAATAGCGTCATACTTATTTTAACATAAAAGTCATAGTATACATATGTTATCAACGTGGAAAGAGCGTGACGGTAAATCATGTTCGAAACAATATCGCGTGAAAAATTAAATTTATTTTAATATCTGTGACGGATTTACACAAAATAAATATTTAGTTATATAATAATTGAGGCAGGGGCACGACGCACAAGTGTGTGACTGTAAACGCGACTGATTGTGGGTTCGATCCCCACTCGAGGTAATAAAATATTTATCTAAATTTATAATATTTTCATTTCTTCGCTCTGGTATCGATGCAAAAACGCGGCGTTAAGTGCCGCTACTCAACACGCAATGCCTTTAGAATTCGGCGGAAAATAGGGACGGAGTGTCTTAACACTAGGTTTCCTCTGGCTTCCCTGATGAAGCTGATTAATTTTATTAATTCTATTAGTTATTGTATAATTAAAAATATTATTTTAAATATTTCAGTGATTTCTACCATAAACAAGGAAATATAGACTGTCATTTTGTAAAATTTTATAGTTGATGATTTTTTTAATAAATCATGACTTAGTCGTAAAATAACAGTAAACCAACAGTAACGATTACAGCTTGTATTATTGCTATATAAATATGTTTATTAAAAACGAGTACGTCCCTAAAGGCAACTGAGCTCTGTGTTAGTACAGTGATTTGATAAGCTAGGGTTGTGTCTTATACGTATATCTTATCATAAATCGTATGGCTGGTTAAAATTGATATTTTTAAGGTATTTTTACCAATATATTTTTATGCTGTGTAATATATGTTTTTATACTAAAAAATAAAAAGAAAAAAAAACACGCTTTTCTACACTAGGTGCTTTCGAAGTGTTAAGAGTTATAAATTATGAGTTTAAACTTTAGAGTTTTACTAGTAACCTCTCAAGAGTTCCATTATTTAGGTTCCGGCTTCATCATCAGATCAGTTTGATACAATTATTACAAATGGATAATTTCTGTTTTCTAGATTTCATATACGCTCAAATAAAAACAAAAATATTGATCTAATGAAAATGTGCAAATAGGCGAACCCACTTAAAGTACCTACCTAACATATACAGAGAGGTTGTCGAGGCTCAGAGGCACAAGAGTGTGACTGAAACGAGTGAAAACTGAACGGTTGTGGGTTCGATCCCCAATCGAGGGAATGAATGCTTATTTCTTAATATTTTCGCTCTGACTCGAAGGCAAACAACCGGCGTTGAGTTCCGCTACTTAATACGCAATGCCTCGGAAAGTTCTGCGGAAATTGGGGAACGGAGTGTCTTAGCATTATGTTTCCTATGCTTACCCTGTGTGCGGGATACAGCGTGAAGCTTATATATATTTTTTAAAATGATATATTACCAGTAGTTTCCCTGACTTCCTTTTTAAGACCTCTGTAAACAACCCTATGTTATATTTAAAAGATCCCTCAGTGCTAGGTCCCCTAGGCGAAATTCGTTTGTTTTTTCACCAACCCTCCCGCGTGACATCCTTTAATCCTAGGAGATCGAATTAATAAAGTTTGTCGTTAATCATTATCGTAAGCTTCGAATACGGAATTAGACATTGATTGCAGCAAGGGTGAATGGCGAAGCGACTTTATTAGCTAACTAGATTTACTGCTGTGTAGAAAAAAAAACGTGATTACTTTTTTTATTTTGTAAGACTTAAGAACCGACGGAAACCAATATTGCAGCCCTCGGTTACGAAAGATTATGGGAATATTGACTGTTTTTTAATTTTATTTTGCCAAATAATATTAAATCAGCTTCACGCTGTATCCTGCACACAGCAGGGTAGGCAGAAGGAACCTAGTGTTAAGACACTTCGTTTGCCACTTACCGCCGAATGCGGCGAAGAGCGAGAAACGAAAATATAAAATTTTTCATTTCTTCGATTGCGAATCGAATCCACAACCTGTCGCGTTTACACGTTTGCGTCTCGGTGCCACGACTGGCCTCTATTGAAATTATAACAAATATATAATATAAAAGTATATAATTTGGCATAAAAAGTATATAATTTTTATATAATTTGGAATAAAAAGTATATAATTTGGCAAAAACACATAAAAGGCCAGTCGTGGCGCAGGGGCAAAAACTATAGGTGTAAACGCGACTTGTTGTGGGTTCGATCCCCACTGGAGGAAATGAAATATTTATTTAAATTAATATTTCCATTTCTTTGCCCTGGTGCCGAGGCAAAGTGCGGCGTAGAGTTACGCTGCTCAACACGCAATGCCTTTATAATTCGTCGAAAAGTGGGAAACGGAGTGTTATGACATTATGTACATAATGTCAATAAACTGTACTCTACATATTTCGTAGTCTAATAAATTGTAATCATCATCTTTGCGTAAATTTATTATTATTGTAAATTTCTGAAATTATTTCCTTCAAATCACTATCACTTTACCATAAACACCTAAACCAAGCTATATATATAACTAATAACTAATCAGGTTATCCTCTTAGTTCCCACAGAGTGTCAAGTGGTCGCGGAATCCAATAACGCCCCTACACCAACATACAACTGATGGGTCCCTAAGGATCTCTTTAGGGTTTACCCTTTGAGGGAATGTAATCTAATTTTTAGTAATCAAAATAAATATAAATTATTAAATTAACTGCATATAGTAATGTGTATTTATTTATTGTAAGTTTTTTTAAATTTTTATGATTTATTCATAAATAACTTATGTATATATATATAAATTAGATTTACTTTTTTAAAATTACATCTTTATTTATAACATCAATAATGCAATTAGGATGAGGCCCGTCGTGGCGCAGTGGCACGGTGTGACTGTAAAACTGACTGGTTGTGGGTTCGATCCCCACTTGAGAAGATGAAATATTTACTTAAATTTATATTCCTATTTCTTCGCTCTGGTGTCGAGGTTAAGCGCGGCGTTGAGTTCTGCCACTCAACACGCAATGCCTCCAGAATTCGGCAGAAAGTGGGGAACGAAGTGTCTTAACACTAGGTTCTCTCTGCCTACCCTGCTGTGCGCGGGATACAGCGTGAAGCTGATTTATTTATGATTACAAGCAATTAAAATATATTTAATAATAACTTATACCTAATACTGTATATTGTAAGACAAAAACTACATTATTTTTTATTTAAAAATAAATGTATCATTTCTCGATAACATAAATATACCTGACGGTCATTCCATATAAATTATTTGATACAGAAGTGATTTGGCTAAGTGGTTAATAGGCGGGTTGGTCATCCAGGGAGGAGCAGCCCCGCCTACGTATTATCTTTAATATATTGTTTTTTGAGAATACCTTACAATCCAAAGCAAACATTCCAGATTTTTTTTAATGATAAATTATATACTTCTTTGAAAATTATAAAATATGTTCTATTTCTTTTAATAAACAGCATGTTGTTTTATATTGCTGTCTGAAAAAGATAAGGATTTTCACGTTCAATAGATATAATTATGTGATTAACATTACTTTCGCTTCACTATGTATCCCGTACTTAGAAAAGTAGGCAGAGGGAACCTAGACTTCTTAAGATATTTCCGTTCCCGCATTCTGCCAAATTTTGGGACATTACAGGTTGAATGGCGGAACTCAACGCTGCAATCAAATCTAATTAACATATACATACATAATTATCCAATTATTTCTACTTTCCAAATAGAAACAATACATAAATTATAAATTGTGCTTAAAGACATCAAAAGTCAAAGGCTATGAACTTATCAAAATTAACCCAGATAAAATATCGATTAAAAACATGAAGAAATGTAATAAGACTTGTTTTTTATATATATAAAAAAAAATATGAATCGATTATAGTCCTTATTTCCACTACATAAACATTAATATGGCATTCAATTATTTGACGATCGCCTTTATAGTTGCATGTAATAAACGTTATTGGAACTTAATAGTTAGGCTATCGGTCAATCGCCGCTCCCCACAATCGAAAGATCGACACGAACTACAACAATTACATTTCTATAAACGGAAAAAAATCTGCATTCTTATGAGAGACCGTGACGAAACCACCAATAGGTTCAAATTAAAATTACGTATAGGTAGGTACTAGCTTCGATTATTAATTTGGCCGACATTGTCCCGGTGTTCGTCGATTATGAATAGAATTGACGATATCAAGGCCTACGATCATTAACAAAGTAATAGAATATTTTTTTTATATTAGAATATTCAATAAAATCTATCTATACATATAATAAAATTGTAACTGATCGCTGTCCGTATGCACATTTAAAATATGTATGTATGTCTTTAATTTAATTTGTTTGTTTGTCTTTGTATTTGTTCACGTTAATCTCAAAGTCGGCTGAACTGATTTAAATGTAGTTTCAGAATTTTAATTTGACAAACTACCCTTTATAGAACATTTCCTTCCCATAAAATTTAGTGTGTTTTATTTAAATCGGTGCATAAATATAAAAGTTATATTGCTACAAAATCATTATTTTATTATATTAGCTCAAGCTTTAGTTAACAATGTATGTATATTGTTATTAAAATAATAATGATTCTAGTCGACGATATTACATCGAGGCTAGTCGTGGCGCAGGGGCACAAAGTGTGACTTTAAACGCGACTGGTTGTGGGTTCGATCCCCAGTCGAGGAAATGAAATATTTACTTAAAAATAAATAAATTAGCTTCACGCTGTATCCCGCACACAGCAGGGTAGGCAGAGGGAACCTAGTGTTAAGACACTCCGTTCCCCACTTTCTGCCGGATTCTGGAGGCATTGCGTGTTGAGTGGCAGAACTCAACGCCGCGCTTAACCTCGACACCAGAGCGAAGAAATGGAAATATAAATATAAGTAAATATTTCATCTCCTCGAGTGGGGATCGAACCCACAACCAGTCGGTTTTGCAGTCACACCTCGTGCCGCTGCGTCACGACCGGCCTCAAATATTTACTTAAAATTTATATATCCATTTCTTCGCTGTGGTGTCGAGGTAAAGCGCGGCGTTGAGTTCCGCCACTCAATACGCAATGCCTCCAAAATTCGGAGGAAAGTGGGGAACGGAGTGTCTTAACACTAGGTTCCCTATGCTTACCCTGCCGTGTGCGAGATACAGCGTGAAGCTGATTTTTAAAATAATAATGTCAGTAGAACATAGAACAAAATAATGTCGATTTGTAAAAAAAAAATGCGTAGAACAAGCGGGCGAAGCCGCGTGGGATCGCTAGTAATAAATAATGGCGGTTAAATGTTATTTATATCTAAATACCTATAGGCCAGTGTCGTTAAAGATTCATAATTTATCATTAAAATAAAAATGGAGATACATATATTTAATTATAAAAACCTATTATAAACATATATTAATTAAACGTAGATGATTTATTTGTCAAGATCAAGAGCTAGAGCTAAAATGTATTTGTATTTGTAAGTAAGTGCTGTAAGCAATAAATAAATAAAAATTTTGATAAACTTAATTTATTTAATTAAAATAAAAGCAAAATAAAATAGAGGTTAATTACCCAACATACGCAAATCAACAACATATTTCCTACTACTTATCAGCTTTACGCCCAATAAACTTATTTTATGTTCAATAATTATATTATAAATGAAGAATATACTAGCTTCAATACTAACCTAAACACAAAAATCAATCAAGAAGGCTATAAATTAATAGATGTTTCGTCTTATTGTGAACCTTTCAAAATTTAAAGACTTCAAAATACTTCATTATCCGTGACAATCCACTATTAATCATTTCGAAGCTCGCAAAACAATAATCACATTATCATTCTCCCATAATAACAAATGCATCCTCGAAATGCATAAAGAATCCGCTTTGTAACATTTTTTTTATATATATAATACTAGAGGGCGCGCACGGCTTCGCCCGCTTATTAGGAGGGAATCCAAAAAAATCACGAAACACGTGTTCAATAAAATATTTTTAACAGTCTGAATTTAATTTTTTATAAAAATCGGTGGCAATTTAAAGATTTTTCCATATAAACTTTCAACCCCTTATTTGAACCCTTAGGGAGTGAATTCTTAAAAACCATGAAACACGTGTTCAATGAAATATTTTAAAGAGTGTGAATTTAAAATTTTATAAAAGTCGGTGCAGATTAAATTTTTTTTCCATACAAACTTTCAACTCCTATTTCATCCCTTTAGGGTTAAAATTTTTCAAATTCCCTTCTTAGTGGATGTTCAGAATATGAAAATAAACATCTGCTCTGCGTGCGTCTTACCTCAGTCAGTCAGCACAAGTCCTTTTATATATATAGACCTTTTATATATATAGATAATATAAATATAAAAATAAAAAAAAAACGAGAAATATCGTTTCAAAGCTTCGCTCGGTCGAAATCGAACAATGTAAACTTATGACCGTACGTATTATTTATTGAAACCAAGAAAAAAGTGAATACGAATGGACTTGACATATTGTTAAAGGTCCTTATAAAATTATTTGCTATCACGCCATCCGAGGCTTGTTACGAAGAAGCAATCCTCGAAACAAGACTGGCTCGACGAATACGTTCATAAAACGTCATGTCCGACGTATAAAACAATAAAATATATGTATGTATAGACAATAAAACATGTATCACGTATATACAACCCACGCGCGGCTTCGCCCGCTTTATTTGATTGTTATATTATAGCCAAATTATACAAAATCTTAACATAAATTGTGGGCAATGTTTTATTTTGATGTATAAGCTATATTATTAAGTTTTATCTAGACCCGTTCGGTAGTTTTTGCGTAAAAGTGGAACAAACATCCATTCTCACAAACTTTTACATTTATAATATTAGTAGGACGTCGACATATATATATGTTCTTACGGGTTATTGATGATAATTGATAATTGTATAATAATATAATATCAGCTTCACGCTGTATCTCGCACACAGCAGGGTAGGCAGAGGGAACCTTCTGTTAAGACATTCCATTCCCCACTTTCTGCCGGATTCTAGAGGCATTACGTGTTAAGCGGCAGAAATTTTCATCTCGTCGAGTGGGGATCGAACCTACAACCAGTCGGTTTTATAGTCACATCTAGTGCCGCTGCGCCACGACTGGCCTCTTTATTTATTATTGATATTGATAATTGTCTTTTCATTTTAATATTTTTTTAAAGCCTTTCCCCAGATAGCTATGAATAATATTTGGAATACATTTATAAAATTCCCAAATGTCATCCAGCTTATTAACAGACTTCATTTTTTGTTTAGCTTTTATTTGTTTTGAACGGAGCGTTTTGGTTTTGGCGCGGTCATTTTATTTCGACCTTTCGTTTTTTGTCTCGCATCATGTCATCCCCGAAGATGAAATATTGTTTACAGATAATTAGTTACGTTTTATAAAGTATTCTTCTATAAGCCATCTTAGTTATTTAATAAATAATAATATAACTACTTATATAGGTAAAAATATCAAATTATAAGAATTGATGGGCTGAATAAATAATGATTTTATTAATATTTGCTTGAAACATAGTTTGTTTTGTTATGTATATTTTCTATAGATATATTTAATAATGTATCATTAAATTTTATTTATCGAAATGGGTCATTAATTATAACGTCCCCGGGAACAATAAAAATCGTCCGCAAAAACACGACCAAGAGACCAAATGAATAAATTTAGATTCCGAAGCGCGTGATCGATAGATCCATAGGCCCGATCTATAGATCATATCGACTCGAAAATGAGATGAGTGAGTAAGACAAAATATAATTAATGATCGAGGTTCGAAATTCGAATCAGTTTGGTGCAGACAAGTTGGCGTCGTCGCAATAAACAAAAGGCAAAAATGTTTTGTTTCATTTTGTTATATTTTTTAGTTTTTATTTTTTCATGTAAAGCGTTTGTATTTTCGTACAATTAATCATCCGAGCCTGTATTGTTGCATCTGTTGCGCCGACTTATAGATCGAGCAGGCCATTGTTAGCGATGGATCTCAATACCATTGTTCAGCTCCAAACTTCACCACCTGTTAATGGATATAACGGTTTTGATTATAATATTTTAAAACTATTAAGAATATAAATTAAGAAATGATAAACTTTTATAGAGATGCAACAACAAATGGCGCAGGCTAGCGTGAGATCGTGGGTTCGATTTCTACTCGAGATAATGAAATATTTAATACTTTTATTTCCTTTCCTGGTAACAAGGCAAAGCGCGGCGTTGAGTTCCTCCAATCAACACGCAATATGTCTAGATTTCGGTGGAAAGTGGGGAACAGAAATATCTTAATGGAGTGTCTTAACACTGAGTTTTTCAGGATCCCTCTAACCACCCCACTAAGTCGGGGCTACAACGTGAAGCTAATAAAATAAAACAACAAATAAATTTGACAAAAACTCAATTTTAGAAAGATATAAAATATTATTTTTCAGCTATTAAATTAATCACTAAATTAACATTATATTGTACCTAAGAATAAATTATATTTTTTTAGGTATGTCCGATCACCAAGGATCAAGGCAAACGTTAGTCTGTCATGGAAGTCATCCGTCATGGCCTGAGGTACAGCCACAAGCAGCTTATCGTGGGAAAATATAAATACAGTCAATGACTATTTATTTATGACTAGTTATTGTATTAGTATATTTATTAAACGGAAGAAAAAAAAATCACTTAATATATAAAATAAGAAAGCCGGAAAATGTGTTATCCCGTTTAATGTTGTATATATATAAAACAAACAAAAAGTGCAAAGCAGGTTAGGCAGAGGGAACCTGGGAACTTAGTGTTAAGATACTTCGTTACAATTTAGATTCCGTTCCCCACTTTCCGCCTAATTTCTAAAACTCTGCGTGTTGAGTGGCGAAACTCAGCGTCGCGCTTTGTTTCTTATCA
Organism: Heliconius erato x Heliconius himera; assembly: GCA_013421005.1. Classification (NCBI taxonomy): domain Eukaryota; kingdom Metazoa; phylum Arthropoda; class Insecta; order Lepidoptera; family Nymphalidae; genus Heliconius; species Heliconius erato x Heliconius himera. The sequence goes on from JAATLQ010035220.1 coordinate 27,052, forward strand.
CGTCTTGATACTATAGCGAGGGAATGTAAGTTTTAAATAATTCATTTTCCCAAGCAGGAATCCAACGTACAACCGCCGTATTTACTGTCAGACGCTGTGTCCCTGCGTCACGACGGCCTCTGTCTATAGGCAGTGCCTATATTGTGATTTTATACCATTCAATAAAAATTTATCAATTTTTTATTAATAAATTGTTTTTAAGTTATAAAAGAAATAATCTATTCTATTGGACATATTCAGTAGGTAGACTTAAAATTTATTTAACTTTAAAGACATCTCTATATATAATAAGACAGTAAAAATATTTTGTCTGTACATTTAGTAATTTTGACTGAAATCGATAGAGGGACACTTAAAAAGACTAATAGAAAGCAAAAAGATTTTTTTTGAATTTCTTGTCTGTCTGTCTGTCTGTCTGTCTGTCTGTCTGTCGACATATTGTTGTCCGCATTTTTCTCTGAAACTACTGAACCGATTTACTTGAAAATTTCACCAATTGCTTTGTTTTAACTC
>JAATLQ010035221.1:0-12636 GCA_013421005.1 Heliconius erato x Heliconius himera
CTTGAAACTGAATAGTATTTTAGATATAACTTTATATTATTCTTCTTTTGTGATGTGAGGTTAGCTTAATAAAAATCGTACTATATTCGGAACCATTTATGCATAATACCAATTGTATTTCAGGCATTCCGTTTTTGTGTTGAGGCATTCCGTTCCTCAATTGCAGCATAATTTTCGAGATATAGTGTATTAACTGACAGAGACAGAGCCAAGTAGGAATCGAACTCACAACCACTGCAGTCATCACGCTTGGCCATTGCAACACAATAGATTCAAATGAAAAAGGCTTTATTACTTATTTAGAAAACCAACTCCAGAAGGCGCGGGTTCGAGTCCCGCTACGTTCAAATTTTTATACGTTTTCTTAATAAATATTTTTCTTTCCTAAGCATGGAATAACACTTTAAAAATGTTTAAAAAAGGCTTTATTTTTAACGACGAACGCTATTCCATTCTCAATAAAACATTTTTGTTCGTCACTTTCCGCCGTGCTTTGTCTCGTTCCCAAAATCGAAATCAAAAATATTAAATAATTCATCCCCCGAATGGGAATCGCACCCACTAATGTCACAATCTGCACGCATGTGCCCATGTGCCGCGACGGCCTTTATCCTTTGGTTTACATTTTACGATGCGGTCCTCATTCCAGAGGTTGCGTCGCTCATTGTTTTCATCCCGTTGCCCCTATTTCTTAAAAACTGTTATCGAAATTGGTTGCAAAGTTTCTTTATGTTACATTGTAATTGAAGTTTGTGGCTTGATATTTATATTACTTATTTCTCTTTCTCTTTTTTTTTCTTCTTCTTTCTCGGTTCCGTGTCGTTACAGAACGTAAAAATAGAATCCTTAGTGAAACTATCACTTTGTTCTCTATTTGTCCATCTTTCAAGACCGTTTATCTCGAGATCAGGTGAAGCTACTGAAGTTAATACCAAATACTCATCTTCTAAGGGCAATCAAGGCAATCAAAAGATGCGAGCATTTATGCTTGGATTTTGTTACATTTTGTAAGAAATTCGCCGCGTAATCAAATCCCATAGGGTACTTTCCATGGACCTACAGTTAGGAAATTTGGAACGAAGTCAGGAAAAGGACAAGCCAAATCAAAATATTTCGTAGAAAAATCATTACAATCTTATATTTGTAGTTTATTTCATATAAAACGAGGCATGCGCCCGCAAATTTAAGTTTGGCAACTTTTATAAGTTGTACCGTTGACCGAAAATTTTGAAATTGGTACGGAAGCTTCGGTGAGCAATTCTGACTCGCACTTGAAAAAATGATTTATTTTTTCAAAATTATTATTCCAGACTAAGAAAAACAAAATATTTAAGAAAACATATGATTTAAATGTAGCTGGACTCGAACCCGCGCCTCTTGGAAACCGTCCGATCCCATAGTTATAAGACATGCGTACGTTCTTATCGAATTACGTCAAAATTCTTATACGTTTATAATTTGTCTTTGTTGTTAGCGTCTCTGTTGGGTATCCAATCTGTTGAGATTTTTTTGGAATTTTCTGCCACCTTAAGATTATTGCTATAGGGAAGAGACAAGGTAATTTATTAAATCTTTATAAAGGCGAAAAATAGTATTAATTCCCATATATATAAAAAAATATTTTAGAAAACGTATAAAAATGTAAACATAGGTATAGGTAATTAATTTAGATTTTTTATCGAACAGGATCCTTAATGATACAGAGAAGGCTATAACCTAAGAGCAGGGGAATACGCAATTTTTCTGTATACAAATGTTAACTTTCTGCCTATTTCTAAATGGCAAATTTTAGGGGCCCTTGTGGTGCATAAGTATATCGTTTGACTGTAAACGTAATGGGTTGTGGATTGGATTCCCATTCAGGAGAATGTCCTGAAAATTAGGCAGGCAGTACTTGAGAACTAAATGTTCACACAAAGTTCTCTCTACCTACCCCGCTATGTGCGGGATACAACGTGAAGCTAAAAAAATGTATCTTCTAAACATAAGTAATAATGATAATAACGTCATCCATCCTTATCCAAATGGTGCACTCGTTTTACCGAGTTGTCACCAAATCGGTAACACGTGTCGGTCGCTACTTTAGAACAAGTAAAAATACTCATAGAGATTGTAATATGTAAATGGTTGTACGTATTGTTTTGTTTGCTATCTTAAAACAAAATAACTTTCGTATTTAAAGAAAGCCGCCTTGCTTAAAGTATTATTTCTTTTATTTATTTTTTTAGTTTTACTCTGTATCCCGCATATAGTAGGGTAGGCAAAAGGAACCTTACAATTTAGTTCTCAGACACTCTGTTTCCATTTGAAACACATCCGATCATTGTCATTGCGTGTTAAGCAGTGGAACTCAACGCTGTGCTTTGCATTGAGCCAAAGAAAATGAAATAAAGTAATGTGCTACAAGATTATCTCTACTTATATCATCCAATGATATTGTTCTTTTTATGGAGAAAAAGTTAATACAATACGTTCCCCACTTTCCTGGAATTTTCGAGACATTGTACATTGACAGCCACTTAGGCTAATCTCAACACCACACATTATACTACAATAACACAAAAATGAATATAATCCGGACTAAGAATCGAACCCACGACCAATGCTTAAAATGCATATTATAATAAAAGCCATTATTAAAAAGAAATATGAAACTATATAAACCACTGTTGTCATAGCAACAGGAACGCCGCAATGACTTCAAAAGTCCGAACAAACAACAAATATTATGTTTGTTTCTTTTTCTCATTGTTCGTTTTCTAATAGCCCGTGGAGTATGGTTTACATGACTTGTGTCACAGAGTAAGTAGGATTGTGGGTTTTGTTTAAATAAAACTATGATTTTATGCAGTAATACCAATATTCGCAATTATCTGAGTACCTATTGTGTATTTGATGAACGTAGCAATAAAACTTAGTAATATATAAAAAAAACTGTTTTAGGTTTTTCTTCCATCGCAGGGGGATTTTATGTTATTGTCATACCTTTTCCCACATTCCAACTAGTTTTTTAAAACATTTCGTATTTAATGGCGGAATTCAACGCTGCGTTTTGATAACCAAAACGAGGAAATAAAATTTTTAAATATTTCATTCTATCAAGAATTTGGCAGAAATCAATTGGGAATCAAAATATTTATTTTGCATTACATGCATTTTTAAGTGTCATTCCATTCTTAGAATAGAAAAATATTCACGAAATATATTTGATAATAATATCAATCGGACATATGTAGGTCCGATATTTGGACGGTACCCAAAAGGGACGGGTTCGAATCCCGCTACGTAATTGTGTTTACGTTTTCTAAATATTTTGCCCAACCTCCTTGGGTGGTAACACAAAAGAGCTTATTCTAATAACTTTCCCATAAATTTGTAACATTTTATTTGAATTCTAAAAACTGACAAATCTGATCGAATATTTCAATTTATTTTACATTTCGCCGACGACCATTGTCTCTAAAGTTAAAGGAAACGATAGTATCGATATATAAAATAAGTTTAGTTTTGTTTCACGTACAATACTCGAATACTGAAGAATTGGCCGACCTAAGATCGATAAGGCCCGAAATAATTCTACCTGGGAATGCTGCCAGATATATGTATGAATTATTGTGTTATGCAATTTTAAGAACTCCACAAATATGTAAATTGGATGTATTTTAGATACTATTGATAAATTTTTGGCATATTATACATACTGCTATGTAAAACAGTATACGATTGAGATAAAGTATTTAGTTAAGTTTCGTTCCTCGCTTTGAATTTTTAGAGGAAACTGATATTAATTGACATAAAACAATGTTTAATATAGGTAGATACGAAAAAAGGGACGTGTCTGACTGCGAACGCGATGGTTGTGGGCTCGAATCCCACTCGAAGGAATAAATTATTGTTACTTCCCCGCTCCATATAGGCAAAGTGCATCGTTGGGTTCGGATAATTCGGACCACGGAACACGAGACGGAGTGTCTCGTGTTTGGTTACTAAGTGGAGAATAAAGTATTCTGACACTAGTTTCTGGTTGTCTAAAGTGCATCTATATATCGTGCTATTTTCAGGATTCAGAGTGAAGCTAAAAAAAACTAAACACACTAAATTATATTAGTTTAAGTATCTCTTAATATTTACGATATGAGAATCGAATTAGCAATCATCGTTTTTAGTTAAGAACATTTATATTATATGAAACACGGCAGGGTAGGCAGAGCGAACCTAGTGTTAAGACACTCCGTTCCCCACTTTCTGCCGAATTCTGGAGGCATTGCGTGTTGAGTGACAGAACTCAACGCCGCGCTTAGCCTCGACACCAGAGCGAAGAAATGGAAATATACATTTAAGTAAATATTTTATCTCTTCGAGTGGGGATCGAACCCACAACCAGTCGGTTTTACAGGCACACTTTGTACCCCTGCGCCACGACTGGCCTCAGCCAGGCCTACTATATGTCATATATTATAAATATATATAGCATTTAGATTTAATATAATAGCCCACAAATCGCTCAGCCGTCCGTTACGATTTAGGATATTTATGAATTGATTAGAATTTACAACTTGGTGGCATTTGAATTGTAATAGCTATAACATGATTAGTGAATAACTTACTAAAGTGAATAACTTACACCAAATATGGTATGAATACAGTCTAGATGCTGTTGTAGTGCAGTTAGCACGAGCATTGAATGTAGGTACTATATTGTAACCGTAGGCTGGAAATATATGTACTGTATCAGCTTCACGCTGTATCCGCAGGGAACCTAGTGTTAAAACACTCCGGTACCCACTGACATAATTTATATTATGAGAGAGTGCTTATTTTCTCATAATATAAATTATATGGGAGGCCAGTATATAAGAGTACGGTGTTAATTTTACTGTAATGTTGTTATTTCGGAGAACAAAGAGAGCAGAGTAATATTTAATGACTTCTTTTTTATATTCTTTATTTTGTACAAGGTATTTCTGAACATATGTAAATTGTTATCTTATATAAGTTTATTTATTATTTCATAAAATACAAAAAAAGGATAATTATCCATTGAACATAGAGAATTGTTAACTTAAATTCAAAGAATTAACAAGATAAGATAACGTAAGAATTGTATTCAATGATGGGTTAGTACATTTTGTATGCAAAAACTAATACATATCTCTTTAGAAATGTATAAAAATTTTAAAGAAAAAAAAAATTCATCGACGTCCCGCTACGTTCAAAATTTTAGACGTTTCTAAAAAAAGATATTTTTCTTCACTTAGTATGGAATTACACTTTTAAACAGTTAAAAATATTTATATGTTTTTTTAACAATAGATGTACAGACGACGGAAAAACATGTAAAACATAATATCAAAATATTACCACGCTAATATTTATCATATATAAGAATCGAACGGACGACTTCAATCTTAGATATAACAGTCACAGCTCTCCGTACTTAAACGCTTTTCCTGCATAGTAGGGTAGGTAGAGAGAACCCATATTTTTCGCTAATTCGAGAATCGAAGAATCGAGACATTGAGACATTGCGTGTTGGGTCGCGTTTAAAGCCGTACACTATCCCGCAACTACATCACTAACTATTCACAGTCAACAGTTTAAATTCAATAATATTATTCAAAATAATAAGTTAGTAGTAATAACACCAGTTCAATAAAGTTACTGCCTCAAACCGGAGAAGAACCGGCGCAAGAAACTCAGCGGTACTTAAACTTAACATTGAACTTTCAATATACAAATAGTAACTGGCTAAAAAATCTCTACAATGTAAATAAATATTGTTTTGGTAAAATTTATCAAAGATTTATCCGATGCTAAACTCTGCCACTCAAAACGTAATGCCTCCAGAAGTCGGAGGAAAACGGGGAATGGAAGTGTCTTAATGGGAACACGGTACCTATCTAGGTTCCCTGATTGCCCCTGCCTACACTGCTACCTGCTATATTTAACCAGAAAAATGCAGGTGATAACGTATCAGCATGCATATGAAATCATTTTAACGCATCTTCTCATAGAATGAACGAATGATTTCGAAATAGTGATGTGATAGTGTTAAAGAAACTAATATTTAGATATATTTAATTAGATAATTAAGCGAGCTGTTAAGAAATAAAAAGTAAAATCACTTCCGCTTGTAATAATATGAGAAATTCATTATGGATGATTCGTATGGAAATGTAAACTGGGATTTTGGTTTTAGATGTTATCGACATGATATTATAAGTATGGTTCCATTATAATTATACACTTTTAGTTTATTTACTAAGTTATTTACATTTATGAATTGCTTAGAGGCCGTCACACACTTGCGACGGTTGTGGGTTCGATTCCTATTCGGGGGAGCGTAACATTAACCATTAATTAATATTTTCATTTTTACGTACGAGAGCGTAAAAAACCAGCCAGTGCTCGTCATTGAGTTCCTTCTCTTAACAAGCAATAAAAAAAACACAAACTTCACGGAAAATGAAAAATGGAAGTGTTAGAATGAGTAATGGAGTGTCTTTTAATTAAGATACATGGTTACCTCTACCTACCTAGCCTGCGGGATATGCGGGATACAGCGTGAAGCTAAAAGGCAAATAATAATTAGAAAATATTGTAGAGCACGTTATGTGAGGGCGTCGTGGCACAGCGCATGTAAATGTTATGGTTGTGGGTGCGCTTTGTACTTAGGGTAATTAATTATTGCCATTTCCCCATTACGGAAGTGCAAAGCGCGGCGTTGAGTTCCACCAGCCAAGACGCAATGTCTCGAGAACTTAGTGTCTTGCTACTAGAACTAACTGTTTCCCCTTCTATTTTTCCTTTTTATATGGGATGAAGCGTGGAGTTTAAAATAATTAAATACTCAAGAAGGTACATCTTAGACGTTGCAGTTTAGACACACTGTCCCACTGAACGACGATGGTCTCATACAAAACTCACATTTTTCCCTAATTAAGAAACTAAATCGAATTTAGTATAAGCATATGTATAAAAGTAGAGTAGAGTAGAGTAGAGTAGAGAAGAACTTCAATTCAATATGTTATTTTTTCTTTTTTTAGCTTCATGCTGTATCCCACTGGGAACTTAGTGATAAGACACTCCGCTCCCATTGAGACTATCTACGTGTGCTTATAAAACTGTAATAGGAAAAGTTTTTGAGAAACTGCCTACCGTAAGGTAGGTGTTTAAAACCGTCTCTTTCTATCGCTTGATTTCAAATTGATCAATTTAACTTAAATATTTAAAATCTCGTCCGGCCGGGCCATTGCGGGCTCATTAAAATATTTTTGTTTTGATAACTGCTTGTATGAGAAAAGTGAATGTGAGAGTGGGTACTTATATATACGTACATATATATTTGTTATTATAACGTAAATTTGTTTGTTTATACTTAAAAAATAAATTAAAGTACGATTTTGATTCGGCCTACCTCGTACCGAAAATAATAAATGATCTCCCATTGAACTTATAATAGTAATGTCACAAAAAAGTAAATATCAAAACAGTAGTAGTGCTTAAAACTTTATTTATTTTTTATTGTTTCAAAAGTTAAAATTACACAATTTTTTATTTACAGTAAAATACTGTAAATAAAAAATTGTGTAATTTTAATATCGTTACAAACCTTTTTTGGTTTTTAAATGTTATATATATATATATATATATATATATATATATATATATATATATATATATATATATATATATATATATATATATATACCTACATTGAAGTTTTTGTACTAATTTGTTAAATAGTAATAAATGAAAATTAAAAATAAAAACTACTTATTTACAAGTATTGTGTATTAGAATCACGAGCGGGAATTGCAACCACTACCGTCACAATTACCGTCAAATTTAGCCACTGCGCTTCTACAGCTTCAAGTAATATATTTAAATATTTATTAACAACTTTTTGATAGTTATATCATAATCGTCACAGTTTATAGCAAAATAAATTTAAGAAATCAGCTACAAATGGAACGTAACGAGACGTTATTCATACAAAATGTTATTACTTCAGAGGTCTCTTATTGCAATTTCAATGGAGTTAATAAAATATTTACCTTTGCTCGAGTCTCGAGATTACGGTTTGTCAAAATATTACGTCTATAGGATATCTTGAGACGCTTGAGTTGCAAGGCTTAAATTACAGGCGAATGATTTTCTTTTTTTTTCTATTAGCTTCTGTATCCCATATACAGCTGGATAGGCAGAGGGAACATAGTATTGAGATATTCCGTTTTCCATGTACCGTCTAATTTTGGAGGCATTAGGAGGTTTTGTGGTATTATTGTGGTTCTTCTGGAAAATATCTTTAGTGACACTACTCTATTTTATACTGTAAAATGCAATAAAATGTAAAAATAAAATAATATCCATTTAGTTCTTTATTTATGTTTTTCATTGATTGGATTTGATTGATTGATAAACAAGAGATAGCTATATACAATTACATAGAACGCTTATAAAAAAAACTCTCTCTCTCACTCAGCAAAAATGTCATTAAAAATCTATTAATAATATGTACTTATTTCTATCTATCAACTCTCTACTTATTCTATACAAACTTCTAGATTTAGATTTTTTTTTAAATATTACTCCACACTAAAGAACTAACAAAAATAAAAAAAACGTATAAAATTTGAATAGTATCGGGACTCAAACCTGTGGCACTTAAAAACCGTCATAGCACTATAGTACTTTTTAGTTTGACAATACTTTAATTCCTAATATAGTCATAATAAAGTCATAATATAGTCATAATAAAGTCATAATAAAGTCATAATATAGTCATAATATAGTCATAATATAGTCATAATGTAGTCATAATATAGTCATAATATAGTCATAATAAAGTCATAATATAGTCATAATATAGTCATAATATAATCATAATATAGTCATAATATAGTCATAATATAGTCATAATGTAGTCATAATATAGTCATAATATAGTCATAATAAAGTCATAATATAGTCATAATATAGTCATAATATAATCATAATATAGTCATATCAAAGACATAATACAGCCATAAAACATAACATTACCATAAACGCCTAAGTTTCTCACTTAAGTCATCGTCGAAGTAGAAGTCATCAACATTTCAGCGCAGGGCGGCTGGAAGCCCACCGCTGCAGTGATTTATACTTATTTTGCTCTTGAAATTGTCTACTCGTAGCTTATTTTAAATGTTCACACTGATAGATGTATTTCTTAGGTTCCCTCATTTGTTAGGTGATGACTTAATTTTTGGGCAGCTCCATGTTTGTTTGTTACACTTAAAAACTACTTAAGTAATTTTTTATATAGTAACTGGTTATTGTGTTGGACCGTTGTTTAAGATTTATCTCGTTGTGTTACAAAATCTTTACAAATTTTAACCTAACCTAAGTAAAACAGTCTTCGCTTCACGCAGTATCCCGCATATAGCAGAGTATAACGAACCTAGTGCTAAGGCACTCCGTCCAATTCCGGAGAATCCCGCGCGTTGAGTGGCGGAGCTCGATACTACGATAAACAATGCTTTTAATCTTGTTACCAGAGCGAAGAAATAAATCTATTTAATATTTTATTCCCTAGAGTAGGAATCGAACCTTCAAACATTTACCGTTAGACGCTGTACTGGTTCGAAACGACGGAGTCCTCGGAACTAAATCTACTATACCTCGAATAAGCAAACTTTTTTAGCGGTAAAGTGGCTCAACTGATCATTTTAACATCTCTTCATTTGTCACATTTAAATGAAATTTAGCAAAATCTCGGCTAGATAACAAACAAACTTAATTAAAACTTTTTTTGTATATTTTTCGCTTTTGTATCTTGTTGTCAACCTTCAAAATAGTTTAACAATAATATATTTTTTTATAACAATGTGCCTTCTTTGTAAATGAAATATTGAAAAAGTGCTAAATTACTTAATAATTAAAAAAATTAAAAATAAGACTTTAAGTATTGCGTAGAAATTATGATTTTAGGTCACGTCTCTTCAAAATATTATCATAATAGATATATTAAAATAGTTCTTGCACGTATTATTACATACTTTTATATCTTTATGAAATAAATTATTTACTTGTTATACAATTTGACCTTGTTTTAGAAAAGGTTTAAACCTAATTTAGATATCAATAATAAGCAGTGGCTTAATAATGTTCATAAAATAAATAAATCAGCTTCACGCTGTATCCCGCACATAGCAGGGTAGGCAGAGGGAACCTAGTGTTAAGACACTCCGTTCCCCACTTTCTGCCAAATTCTGGAAGAATTGCGTGTTGAGTGGCAGAATTCAATGCTGCGCTTTGCCTCGACACCAGAGCGAAGAAATGGAAATATAAATTCGAAGAAATAATTAATAATGTTAATTACGAAGAAATAATTAATAATGTTGTGTAAGAACTAATAATGTTCTTAAGTTAAATAAATTGAGAATATTGATATATCTATATAATCGAAATGGAAGATTTTATTGTTCAAAAAAAGGAAATGTTCTAAAAATGTATTAATAAATTAAATTTATATGCCGTTTTCCTAAATCAAGTCAATTTTTCTTGTTTATGAGAAATAGGAATAATCTTATTATTCGTAATTGTTTTAAAACAAAACTGCTATTAAGTAATAACAGCGTGTTTTCAATTTAATACATAATAGATTATTATTAAGAAAAAACTATTATATTATAATTAAAATATTACCTGTCAAACAAAAATCACTTTTCATGTCTGAAATCACAGTGCACATCACTACACAGCACAATCGTAAAAAAAAATCACTCATACAAGATTTTAAAAAAAAACATAAAAACTCACAGACAAAAAAAATCCATTAAACCACCTTTTAAAATAAACATAAATTTATAATTAATAAAATTTTTAAATGATCAATCTTCTTTTATAGTTATATAGGATCGCGCGTGTTTGCTGGATGCGCGTGCGCAGGGCACTGCGTGACTACGGCGCGGCCACCACGCTACCATTGAAGTTGACTGAAGAGCTTTCGCAATTGTTTCATATGTTATATTATGTGGTGTTACCGTTATACCAATGTGCATAATATCTGTACTTTACTATTTTGAAAGTTAAATTATATATTTTTTAAATTATGTTCATGAATACATTGTTTTTTTAAATATTAAGCTGATTAACAAGTATTGTTGGCCAGTAAAGTAAAATTAAAGTATGAATAAGATTCAAAATGCCGAGGTGGTTCATGGGTAAAAGCGTGCGACTATTAAGGAGACTATTGTGGGTTCGATTCACATTCAGGGGAATGAAGTATTTATTTTCATTTCTCTTATTGCCTTAACACTAGGTTCCCGGAATACAGCGTGAAGCTAAAAAGAGATTAAGAAATTTTATTCTTATTCTTAGTTTGATAGAGTTCAGGCTTTTGATACACATACAGCGTTTTGTAAAACTTAAAGTGCATTGTGAAGCTTAATTTTAAGTATTACACTTCTTAAAGTTTTAATTTTAGTATACAAAAGATTTTGAATCAACTATGACATTTTTTATTTCGAGGCCGGTCGTGGCGCAGAGACACAAAGTGTGACTGTAAAATCGACTGGTTGTGGGTTCGATCCCCACTCGAGGAAATGAAATATTTATTTACATTTATATTATAATTTCTTCGTTCTGGTGTCGAGGCAAAGTGCGGCGTTGAGTTCCGCCGCTTAACACGCAATACCTCCACAACTCGGGGGAAAGTGAGGAACGGAGTGTCTTAACACTAGGTTCCCCCTGCCTACCCTGCTGTGTGCGGGATTCAGCGTGAAGCTGATTTGATTTTTGATTTGAATTATGACATTTATACTATACACATATATATACAACATGAAAAATAAAATAAGAATATGAACTTAAAACCTCTAAGTAGACATAAAACATAATTTTCTTTTGTATCAAAACAACAACACAAATTTAGTAACCACGAAGTCACGTAAAGTATTCATCCACCACCATTTAATGCTGCAACGCTAACGAGCTTCGCGATAGCTCTCTTGTAAAGCTTATATTAAACCTGGTCCATTCTGTTACTTTATGTATTGATTTGCAAGTAAAAGGCCACAAATTGTTTCCTTTTAAATACCCATTGTTTGAGAACGGACCATACCTGCTAGTGTATTTGATCTTATTGTCCTAGGTAGTTATTATTTAAGTGCTATTTGAAATTGAGCTCTATGTTTAGGTTTTTAGGTATATTATTGAGTGTTTGTGGTGGTTGGTTATTTGCACTAAAGTTGTAAGCGTGGTAATTGTTATGAGCCACCGCGCCAATGCTTTATAAGTGATGCAAGTTTAAGTTTGTATTAACAGTTAAGAAGATCAATATTCATACATATTTATTTATTGTCATTTTTAAATTATTATTATTATTAGCTAAGGCTAGTCGTATATATATATATTGTGGTATATGACATCATCGTATATTTCGACGGTACCTAGGTAAAGTATCGAGAATGAAAAATTTAAATATCTTTTATTGCTGTTTTGAACTACTAACAAGAGTAGTTTTCGATAACATACACGTTAAAAAAACGCACAAATAACATTTTTTTAAATTTTGTAAATAAAATTACAGTTTTTAGTGGTTTAAAAGAGCAATAAAAGCAGTGTAAGTTTTCGCTTATTAACAAAATAATC
>JAATLQ010035221.1:12736-27570 GCA_013421005.1 Heliconius erato x Heliconius himera
GTATTGGGGGTATGAGTCCAATATTTTTATCTAGGTTTTTGAGCTGCGTAGTAGCGTGGGTAGGGTTGAGTAGCTGTTGATAATATTGATGCCAGGCTGATAGGACATCCTTTTCCTTATATAATAGATCGCCATTCGAACCTTTGATGGTTTTACACCTAGCGGGATCCTTGGTGCTCTGACAACGTTGCTTTGCGAGTTTATAGACAAGTTTTTGGCCTTCTCTAGTTTCTAATTGCACATTACCTTCTGAGAGTCTGCGCGTTCTCTTGCTATTATTTTCTTGGTCTCTTTCTTCACTTTCTTGTATTCTTCGCGGTCTTCCGGAGTTTGGGTGGACTGCCAGGTCTTAAAGGCTTCTTTTTTCCTATGAATTGCACTTTGCACTACTTCCGTCCACCACCAGGTTTCCTTATTTATTATCTTACAACCCGTCGTTCGACCAAGAGTAATATTGGCAGCTGCTGTGATGGACTGGCTAAGATGGTCCCATATAGAGTCAACGCCTAATTTAGTGTCAATCTCTAGGTTGCTCAGCTGATTACAGAACTCGGGAATCTTGTCCCCTTTTAGATTCCACCACTTGGTGAGCTCAGGAGCCTGAGATAGTTTCTCCCGGGTTGTTTTCTTGAACAGCATATCCATTACAACAATGCGATGCTTAGGTATTGCGCATTCTCCCGGAATTACTTTGCAATTTGTGACCCGGCCAATGTTAGCTCTATTGATTAAAATAAAGTCTACTTGCGATTTTGTTTCGCCGCTTTTGTAAGTGATTAAGTGTTCTGGCTTTTTGGCAAAGAAAGTATTAACTATAGCGAGATCGTATGCTGCTGCTGTTGACAGAATAACTTTCCCCTCATCGTTAAGACTACCGAAACCGTAGCCTCCGTGCACTCTTGTAAAGGCGTGGTTTACTGATCCTATGTGTCCGTTCAGATCTCCACCCAATAGTATGGTTTCTTTTGAGGGTATTTGTTGTAGGTGGCCGTCTAGAGTTGTTCAGAATGTTTCTTTTTCTGCTTTGCTACAACCTTGCTGGGGAGCATAAGCTGATATTACATTAAAGATTTCTCCTTTAACCAGTACTTTAAGAGACATCAACCTGTCGTCAACTCTGATTACCTCCAAGATGTTATCGAGGTGTCCTACGTTGACAGCAATAGCTACACCATTTCTTCCATGCCTTGCGCCAACATACATTACTTTATAGCCCTCATCGATGTTGCGGGCTTTTGCACCAGTCCATCTCGTTTCTTGCAAACAAGCGAAATCTACCTATCTTCTCTTAAAGAGGGCAGCAAGTTCTTTGGTCCTTCCAGTTAGTGTTCCAACATTCAAAGTAGCGAAGCGGACTTTACGATTACAATTTGGGACTAACGTCGTTAGCCGGGCCCGTCCGTGACTCGGTAGCACACTCGCACACTTTTCGCAGATGTAGGGCGATGTGTCTGCGCGTCGTTTCGCGGCGACGCCCTATCCGTTATCTTTACTGTATTTTGTAACCTGTCCATTTTCTAATAATCTTCTTCTGGATAATTTTCTTCTGGAATAACACTTTAAAAAATGGTAGAAAAAAAATAATGTGTTAAAAAAATATGGTTTAGTCCTAAAACTAAATGAGTTATTCATTTAGTTTTAGAACACCTAACACAATTTTTTTTAAAGCTGATGTACTCTTGAATGGCCGTAGATCCTGTCGGTTCTACGGTATTTATCGGTATCACCATTGTCTTTAAATTACAGTGGGGACCTCATATTAATGGATTCGCGAATAGACTTAACTCAGCAGCTTTTGCATTTTAAAAAATCAGACTATTAACTGACGTGAAAACGGCTCGCCTTGTTTACTTTAGCTACTTTCATAGTATTATGTGCTACGGCATTCTACCTTGGGGTAATGCAGCCTTTAAATAAATTGCAGAAGCGAACTAATCGTGCAATCTATAACTTATGCCCTAAAGATTCGTTAAGACAAAAATTGAAAGAAATGAAAATACTGTTATATGTGTATTTATTAATAGAATTAAACTTTTTTAAAAAATATTTTAGTGTTATTCCACACTTAGGAAAGAAAAATACTTATTTAGAAAACGTATAAACATTTGATTTCTAAATAAGTAAAATTAAACTTATCGCACCTGTAACACGGTTACATCGAGTTCGTATTTCTTTTACAACAGGATCTCAGAAAACGTCCGAGAATGTTCTATATTACAATTTAAAAGGGTTGTGAAAAAACGTTTGTGTGTTAAAGGTTGTTACCAAATTAATGATCATATAATCGACTGGTTGTGGGTCTCGAGGAAAAATTTATTTACGTTTATATTTTCATTTCTTCGCTCTAGTGTCTAGTGCCTCTAGAAATTGGCGGTAAATGGGGAACCGAGTGTCTTAACACTAGGTTCCCTCTGCCCCCACTGCTGTGTGCGGGCTACAGCGTGAAGCTGATTTATTTTGATTTAATGATTATATAAATGGTAACACGCCTTGAGAATGAAATGCTCGCTACAGTCTGTTCCAAAGTATCATTGTCAGAAATATTTAAATGTGTTTTTGTATAAATCAATATATAAAAAAAAAAGTCCCGCTAAGTTTCTTGCGCCGGTTCGTCTCAGGTCTGAGGCATTAACTTTAGTGAACTGGTGGTAAATTATTTGACGTTCAAAAAATGAAGCATGTAACTTCTTATTTTTAGTTAAATTATTTGACTTTGACTCTGTTATACATTAATTAAGTCGGAAAGGAATAATAATCATTTTAATACTTTAAGAAAAACACTATTTTTTTTTTGATTACTATTTTTTTGTTTTGATTACTATAATTTTATATTAAGTGAAATTTAACATGAAAACGATATTTTAACTGTCCAAATAGTTACAGTTTACAGAAAGAAAGAAGTGGTGAAGGTAAGATTCTTGGCTTTGGAAACGTGATGGTTATATGACTGTTGATAAAAATATGTATTTTTCAAACTAAATTGTTTGTTGTAGTACAAACTATAACATAAACAAAGTTGAATTAGTCGTTTGTAAAAGTTACGGGTTTACTATACTATCACAACATTAAATACTTAAAGTTTTCAAAAAATGTATATTTGAGAAAGTAGAATCAGATATGCAACGATATAGAGCAACGCTCTCTAGGACTATATTAGTAGTGAATCTTGTTGACGCATCAAACATATTGTTGAGGTTATTTGTTTCCCCTCCATCATGATGGCTAGGAAATATATATAAAATGGATGAGAGATCAACGCTCAGCCCAAGGTAGAAATCTGGACTTACACACTCAAAATTTCATCTAGCAGAAAAAAATAATTAACAGTATAGAACTGTAGGAGATAAATAAGAACTTCATATGAATATATACACATTATTACAGAGTATTTTAATTATTTTTAATATTTGAAAGAATTAGTGGGTTGCAAATTAAGACTATTCATTTTGTTTGTGACCCAGTCGTAAAACTCCGGTACTTTTGCATAAACCCCGGGCACGTTCTGGTTCCAACAATCGACTCCATACGCCACCATCCCCACCACCGAGTAACGTAGCCTTTCTTTATCCTAAAAAAGAATTTTTAATTTTTTTTAGAAAGTTTAGATTATTGAAATCGGTGGAGAGAAACGATAAAAACGAGTCATATTAAAAATTATGTTTATGTTTAAATTTGAGGCTAGTCGTAGCACAGGGGCAAGTGTAACTGTAAACATTACTAGTTGTGGGTTCGATTCCCACTCGAGGCAATATAATACCAATATAGTTCCATTCCACCACTTAAAACACAATGCGCCGAGTTCGGAGGAAAGTGGCGAACAGGGTATCCTAACCCTCTGCTTGCCAATGTAATAAATCAGAGATGTATTAAAGATAGATTTATTCAATTGATTTAAATGAATACGAGCAGATTAAGCTCTTTTTTATCACACGCTGAGTCCTGTTTCCATTAAGACAATTCTGTTTCCCATTTTCCGGCGGAACTCGACGCCACGCTTTGCCTCGTTACCATTATATATAATTATAATTTCATTTCCTACAGTGGGAATCGAACCTACAATACCTTGTGCCCCTGTGCCACGACTGGCCTCAGTTTCTAAGCTCTGCTAGACAGAAAAAAACAACAACAAACAAAACAAAAAAGATAAAATATATCAACACTATGATCTTTAGGGTAGGCAGATATACTAATATGCGTGAAAAAAGCGAGAAACTGTCCAAAGTCTGATAAAGGTAGCGACATTCAATACACAATATCTATCTGTTTTTGCGGAAACTACGTACTGGTATCCGACAGAGGAGCGAGGAGCCTCCGTCACCCTCGCAAGTGTCCACACCAAGTTCACCCCCAGCGCAGGTTAGAGAGTTGTGCAATTTGTAACCATTTCCGAGTATCGTTTGTCTTAATAACCTTTCACAATCATCTTTCCCAACTAAAGGCAGTTCCAGCTGTAAAAGATTTTTCTATTACTATTAAATATTAGGAATTGATCATTTTTATGTGCAGAAATCACAATGAACAATTAATTAATTGTTAATTGTCTTGTATTAATTACCGTGGATTGTTAAGCTGTTTGAAAAAAAACATTCCGTGACTAGCAAGACCTCCAAATAGATAAAATATATGATAGTGAAGTTCTGGATAAAAGTCAACGGCTGTTATATTCAAATCGGTCAAAAATGGTAAGTATTAAACTAGACATGTCATGACACAGTTGTGATACTACAATAAGTAAAGTAGAAGTCAAGGACACTAATTGCTAATTAGACCAACTACTAGACCCATAAACGGGTATTTGGAGCGAAAAATATATTAAAATGGTTATCTGTGGTTAAATAAGTAAAAGATAATATTTCGAAAAATTATTTAAGCTGAAATAAAAATACAGACCTTTTTAAGAAATTTCGCACTTTTATTATTAGCCCTTACATCCATACCCCAACCCATGCTGTAGCAGACTGTGCCAGGACTCGGCAAGTTGGGTTCCAAGCACCCCACTCCAATGTGAGGTGCACTCGCCAAATCGAATTGCGATGATAAAACCAGTAGTGCTATGTCGTAATAAATGTACACTGTTGACAAAGAGTTAAATTACAGCAATATCTCTATCAATAAATTCGTCAGCCGTCATGGCGTAGCGACACAGTGTATGGCTCTAAACGTAATATTATACAATAAAATCTAGTTCTACTACATAATAATCATAATTTAAACAAATTTAAATTATAAATATATGTTACATTTTCACGCCAAAACAACTCAACCGATTATCATGAAACTTTGTACACATTTTCTTAGAGGGATTAGAAAGGACAAAGAATACTTTTTGTTAAAAAAAAAGTATCCTTTAGCTATAAAAGTAACTTTAAACGAGCGAAGCCGCGTATGACTCTCTGTAATATTTAATATAATTAATATGAAAGTTAGTGAGGATGGATAGACTACTGAACCGATTCGAATGAAACTATTATTGTTAAATTATGTAGCTTATACATCACCATAAAATATAGACTACAAATTTTTGTAAAGAATTTGTATAATTTAGCTATAAAATACGCTAGTGCGTGTGGCTTAGATTAATCCTTAATATTAACATTTTTGTTAAATATAACAATATGTATAATACCATTGTCGTAGCTTTCGTGACTGATGACATTCGCTACATCTCTATCTTGGTGTTTATGTTGTTCGCTTTCTTCAGACAAGTTCCATTCGCCAGCTCGACATTTTAACTGAAAGGTAAGTTATGCTCTATTGCACCTTCACGCTGTATCCATGCAGGGTATTAGGAGGATAGCGGGACAGGCAGAGGGAACCCAGAGTTAAGACACCTTGTTCATCATGTACCGCCTAATTTTGGAGATATTGCGTGCTGAGTGACGGAGCTAAAGCTTTTCTGTCCTTACCCCAGCGAAAATATGAAAATAACTATTTTCTAGCACTGGGAATTCGAACCCACACGGGATTTGTGTTTACTGTCAATCACTGTGCTACCACAGTATGGTAATATATTATTTTTTGTTGAGGCCAACGAGGATTACGGAGTTGAATTTCGCCACTCAACAGGTAATGCATCGAATTTAGACATAATGTGAAGATCGGAGTGTCATGACATACGACAAGAAAACATATAAAAAAATTAAGTGTAGCGAGATTTAAATTTGCGCCCTTTTGTATACTGTGCAAGCACTTTAACCACTAATGCATACGTTCTCATCAGGCTACGTCGGATCTCTCATACGGTTGTTACAACTTATTTATATTGTTAACTTTATTGTAGGTAGTATTTTTACAAATTTCCTCTATACAACTATAAGTTATAGTAGTAGTAGTTAACAGCAGCAGTTATTATGAATCTCCTTCTTTCATTTGTGAGTATTATTTTATATTAAATATCTCTATGTCACCATTATAATTTTGACAAATCTCGACAAGCGACTCGTCATACTAAGGGCGTGCCAGGATAACAGCCATGCCATACAAACCGATAAAATATCAACCTCCTTGGACAAACCTTATTGGGTCGAGTTTTGTACACCTTGTGGGCCACCGTCATCACAACTGAAGGATGGATGAGAGTGCCTCCACCGATGATTTTATCCTCCAATATCTGGTCTTCGGTATTTTTTTTGCTAAAAAAAAACAGAAACACTTTATGTTTGTTATATCGAAACGTATCTTAAATAGTTAGATGTGAAAAAATCGAGCTCTGAGTATAGTTTTTTATCATTTTTCAACTATATCCTCCTAGTAGTAGACTAGTGTAACTTCACTTTGTATGTGTACTAGAGCGAGGAAATGAACGCCGCGCTTTTAGTCAGATGCAGTGCTTCTGCATCACAACGACCTCAAAGAATTTTTAGTTTCTTTTTATATTATGAATATATAACTAGATTTCAACCCAGTACAGTGTAGACACCCTTCCTTTTTAATTGATCTAATAGGTACCCAAAAGTTGCCTAGAATTGATCGCTCTTTTAGCGATAAGTTCGCTTGTTGTATTGTTCTAAATAAATATAATTATATTAAAAAGAATTATAATTTATAACTAATAAATTTTACGTTTTTAAAATGAGATACGTACAGCATCAAGGCAACCATCCATGGAAAATCAGCATATGCAGCGTCAGTAGCTTTGTTGGAAATTCTGATGCTAGTACCGCCAGGATTGCTATATCCACAGCCTAATTGAATTGGAGTTTTCACATTATGGTCTATTATGGTCACCTTGGTTTTTGGACAGCACATTGTAGACCAACCACACTGGTTACTGGAAAAAAATAAAAAAATATTAGCAAATTGTTTTTGTGTAACAGAATAAAATTTTATAGCAATAATATGAAAATAATTAGAATGAATTATTTTAATTTTCTCAATCTGATAAGAAGACAAAGAGTAGAGTTGAGTTTCGCCACTCAACATGAAATATCTCGAAAATTGAGCGGCGAATTAAGACACTTCTGTTTTTCTTCTGGAGGCATTCCATATTGAGTGGCGGAACTCAACGCCTCGCTTTTGCCTCTTTACTAGAGAGACTGAAAATTTTAAATATTTCATTTTCTCTATCTGGAATCGAGCCTACACGCTGTCACGTTTACAGTCGTGTGCTTAAGTGCCCCTGCGCCAACCCTGGCCTCATTTTGGCCTTGCTAATATTTCAATCACATTGCACTATAACATAAAGTTTACTTACGTAGCAACTGGCTTTTCGGTTGTAGCACTGAGAGTCCTATAATTAACAAAGGCAAAATATAATATAATATAAAAAAAAACAGCCTCACGCTTTATCCCGCACACAGCAGGGTAGGCAGAGGGAACCTAGTGTTAAGACACTTCATTCCCCCTTTCTGCCGAATTCTGGAGGCATAGCGTGTTGAGTGGCAGAAGTCAATACTCAATGCGAAGACATGAAAATATATTTATATTATATAAATAAATATTTCATCTCCTCGAGTGGGGATCGAACCCACAACCAGTTGGTTTTACAGTCAGGCTTTGTGCCCCTGCGCCACGACTGGCCTCAGTTTAAAATAATTAACACCATAATAGATAATCATACTACAAAGTATTATTCAATTGCAATAATATCAAATACATACGTACATGTCTAACTGACAATTTGCATTTTTTTTTTAAATTGAGTTAGTGACTACTCACCGTATTTTAAAAAGCGTCGCTCGATCTACCGCTGGAGGTGTGACTACGCATTGAGACGCTTTGACACATACTCCTTCCTCGCCAATGTCGGTCACACAATCTTAAAGAATATGAGAAATTTTAAATAAGTTTTATCCAATTATAACAAATATTATACTAATATCATATTTGGAGTATCTTAATACTAGGTTCCCTCTGTCTACTCTGATATAGTAAAAAATATATATTGGGAAAATGTCGCGGTTGTCAATTCAATCCTCAATTGGGAGAATGCATGGAAAATAAAAAGTGTATAAAATTATGTTGGCACTAGGTTCTTTCTGCCTATTAGTGACACAAATGTTTTTGTTTACACGTGTGCCAAATTCAGCTTCCTATAATTTATTATAAAGTTAATATTCGAGCTAACAAAAGTGTGTTAAAAATATTAAAATACAGGGTGGAAGTGTCTGCGCTCCATTTACGGGAGCAGCATATAAGGTAAAATATTTCAAACCCATTTATTAATTTTCAATCAACAGTTTAGTTATTATATTATATTTTTTTTTCATTATACGATTTTTATCCATACTGTATTACGCGTGACGCAATTACAAATAGATACCAAAACTACTGCTACTACTACCTACTACTACTACCACTACTACTACCACTACCACTACCACTACCACTACCACTAGCACTACCACTACCACTACCACTACCACTACCACTACCACTACCACTACCACTACCACCACCACTACCACCACCACCACCACCACCACCACCACCACCACTACCACTACCACTACTACTACTACTACTACTACTACTACTACTAAATAAATAAATAAATGAGGCGTAAATGAGGCGTGTGCGATGTTGTCGTTTTGATAGGTTGTGTCTGTGTCGTCTAACAAATGGCATTTTATTTTAAAACGATAATTTTATTAATTATTTTGTTTGTTTTTTTTTTTAAATCTTTTTTATTTTAATTGTTTTAGGCTTTTATAGAGTAGTGTAACTGTACTTTTATTTAAAGTGGTGATGACAAAAACACTGTAAATTAATATAGATACTTACTGTTTGACATTCCTATCAGAAGTAAATCTCCGAAATCATCTGAATCGGTTTGTGAAGAGCAGCATGAAAATGTCAATGCTAAAATAATTCCATAAATGATCCTGTAAATAACATTATATTATTATTGATCCTAGTGTTAAGACACTCCGTTAAGACACTCCATCTACCGCTCAGATTTCGTAATATTACGAGCCTTGTCTTGCAAGGATATGGAAATAATTCATTCTTTAAAGGGGGAAATCGACACCACAACCGTCGTGACTACAGCCACGGCGGCCACCTTAGGCGGCGACTTTCTAGTCATGTATAAAATAATTAAAATATTTACCGCATGGTTTTTTTTAATCCACTCTCGTAGCACTTTGTTAAATGGTTTACATTTGAGACAATATTCTGCCTATATAATACTTTTAGTGGTGGCCGATTATCGAAAAAAAGCGATATCGATATCTACGAAATGATCACAATGGTTAACCTACTGGCGAACAAGAAAAGAACATCTTTAGGCTAACGATATACGAGATTCACCCGCTATATGCGGTAGACAGTGGGAACCTAGTGCAAAGTAAACAGTGGGAACCTAGTGCTAAGCCAATTTTTGAGACATTGTATACATAGTAACAATTTACATCTTCCTTCAGCTGTATCCCGCACACAGCAGGGTAAGCAGAGCAAACCTAGTGTTAAGACATTCATTTCCCCACTTTCCACCAAATTCTGGAGGCATTCTGTTGAGTGGAATGGAATGGAATCAGAGCGAAGAAATGACAATATAAATTTAAATAAATATTTCATTTCCTCGAAACACACTATGTGCCTGCGCCACGACTGGCCTGTACAATTAACCATAAACAAATTATTATGATTGAATTAGGTATCTGTCATTTTTATATAATTTTTCATGTTGTTTTCTTATTCTTGCGCCAATATAATGTAAAAGGAAGTGGAGTGAAAAAGAGATTCGCTGTGATTACATTACCACATATAAAGTAGATATGAACCAAATACCATTTTTAAAATCCTCCATAAGCTCCTTATTAGTCAAATCTATGTATAGCTGGCTTTTGATAGGGGCAATGGAACCTCCTCTGTTTGTGATAGAAAAAAAAATCAAAGCAGAAAGAATTCAAAGAAATCCTATCCGAAAGCAAAAGATTTTATCCCGAATGATGAAGATAGCATCCACTAGATACCGCGTATTTTAAATGACTTAAGACTTGCAGCCTCCAAAAGACACACTGGTCATATCTTCACTGATCATTTTAAAAAGAATAGGGCAATTAAATCAAAATAACTACTTAAGCAGAGAGAGGTCACAGAAATAATATATTTCCGAATGAGATTTATTTAAAAATTGAGCAATATTTTAACAAACATTATTACCGTATTTATGCTGATAGCTCTAAATAAGTTTCCCAAATAGTCAACAAAGTGCAACGTGGGCATTATCCATCTTCTGTGATGGTCTGGTGGGGCGTAGCTATGAAAAAGTGACTAAGTCACATTATTGTGATAAAAATATCAAAACATCGGCACAAGTATATCAAGATAACATTCTTATTTAAGTCTCTTAATAACACCATATGGAATACCCAAGAATAGTGCTTTCAGACTTGGTGCTGGGTCATAAAACTTGATGCATCGAATCTTGGTTAGAAACGAGCGTTCCGGAATTCCCCAAAGCTGACAACTAGCCGTCATTTAGTCCTGATCTATATTCACTGAATTAAGATTTGTGGTCAATATTAAAGAATAAGGCTTGCTCTAAACGCTTGCTCTAATTTGCATTCCTTAAAAGAAATTTCCTATATTAAAAGTGCGGACTACTATTGGTAACAGGCTGTATTATATATATAGACTGTATTGCAGCCAATGGAGACCACTTCGAATAAGTTTTATATACTTTTAATGTTTTATATTAATATATTAAACTAAAATACTATAATAGTACTAAATGTTACACAATAAAAAAATCTTTTCATAACAATATTTATGGCAAGACTAAATATATATATCAATATTTTTTATATCTACAAAAATAAAGCTTAATATTATAAACCTGATGGTTGAACGCGCTAATATTAGTTCGACGTGTAAAATATTTTTAAGTTATAACAAATATATAACAAATACATGAACCATCCATTTGTCAGGTAAGGCTATAACCTACATTACCCCAGTACCAATAAGAGAATCAATGAAAAATTTAGCAAAAACAGGTGAACATGAAAGCTATCATTGCATTTTGCGTACTCTTACTTGTTACCACTTGACCACGCGGGTGAAAATAACAAATAATCAAATTAATCGGGTACGTTCAAAAATGGCGTTGGCTTATTTCAAAGTGTAAAAATATCGACATTTAATTTGTTAAACAACAGCACTAGTTTATTATAAATATATTAAAAGTGGTGATCCCTTCTCTAGGGTCAAATGATAAGCATTAAAATGCAATACACTTTAAATTGATAAGCAAAATATAAATATTGTATTTTATATAGCGTACGTTATAGGTGGGTAAATCCATTCTTAGTTGGGATTTACCCACCTATATGGCCGTCGGTCGCATTGGCACAGGGTCTGATTCGAAGGAATGAATATATTTAAATAATATTAAAGTTCCTTGCTTTGGTGTACAAAGAACGGCCTCCATCGGCGGCCAAATTTCCTCGTCGATTGAGATATACTCTGTATATTTTTATTTATTAATAAAATCATCATTGGGGACCCAATGATTATCAAAGGCTTGATACTTTGGCTATGCGTAGAGACGTCACCTCGCTATGCGGTCTCCATTTGCAGTCTGCATTTATCATGGGGAGTGTTCTGGGGACCTGTTTTACCTGTTACCTGCCGCCGAATTTTCTAACCGCACAGTACGTCACAAACTAAAATACATCCACACAATCTAGATAAGTGGCACTCCACTACTGTGCCGTTTCGTAGGAACTTCCGGAATGGAGTGTCTTGACACTAAATCCCCTCTGTCTACGTCTACATCTACGTAGTCAAGAGCGTGAAGATATAAACCTCAATTGCGTCATATATTGATAAATACTATGATAAATATACATTGTTTATAAGTCAATAACAATGGGTAAACCACAATTATATTTAGAGTTACTAATGATTAAAACCTTTTTAGAAAACATCCGTATGATTAAGTGCGTTGCGCTTAGCAAGAGCATTTAAAACATAATAAGTTCGAAGATATCGGAGATGTGTTCCTTCACACTAACACCGATGCTTCTCTTTGTTTGACCGATGTATGATAAGCCATAGTCACAATCTAGTTGGTAGTTTGATATAATAATTATGTCAACTGACAGACGAATGCCACCTCAGTCTACCCGTGACCTCGGACTACTGCGAAGTGTTCGAAACGTCGGGTTTCTAAAAATGTATAAAAATACAAAATATACGCGATTAATCCGGGTTTAAAAAGCATTTAAAACGTTTCCAAGAAATAATGGTTCTGAATTCCGCTACGTTCAAATTTGTGGTTCAAAGTGGGAACCACAAATGTCTTAATGATAACCAATAAACTACAATGTATATCACTCAAATGAACTCCAGGAGGAAAATACAGCGTCTGTGCGCTCCTGGCGTCCGGCGTATTATCAACGCTTATTTTTAACTATAGTGAATCGAAACTTTGTGGTTATGATGGTGTTAGAAAACACTCGAGGTTATAAAATAGATCGAATTTCAAGATTTAAGATTCTCCAATGTAAGCTGACACTCTCTCAAGCAGCTACGTAGTGCTTGAAATTTCTTCATGATAGATACAGATACATGGAGCAATATCTAATCTGTTTTCGAAATCCTCTAAATTACTATGGATACTCGAAATTTTTACGGAATCGGAATTTATATGGGAAAAACTACGTTTGCAGTGTGCAGTTACGGTTATATTACTAAATACGATAATAACAAATCAATTCCTTAAATCACGATTTATTTAAAGCATAACCAAACTAAAATAATTAATCAATTTTTAGGGTTTTGCACTTGGAAAGGATAACAATATTATTGAAAAGGATTGAAATTGAAAAGGATAAAAATAACGAAAGGATTACTTTGTTGTTCGTCGGTCCGTGTGTCAAGATCAATTCACTCATTTAAGGTATCAATCTGATATTAATAACAGATATTCAGGTTTACAGTTCCTCGGAGCTTAGAAATTAAGTTTTTAATACAACGCATTCAAAAGATAAACATTTATGTATCGTTTTTGCTTCATTTTCTATGAAATTCGCCACGTAATCAAAACCTACCCTGTACTTCCCGTATACCTACAGTTTGAAATTTAGGACAAAGTAAAAACTTATAATACAAATAAAGGAATAAGATAAGAACTTACAATACAAAAAAAGGTTTATCTAAATACTAGAAATTTATGCACATTTCATAGAAAAAAATTATTACTAAAAACAAAATAAATGTATGTATGAGCATACACAAACAAACTTAAGTTTGTTAACTTATTCGCCACATCATTAAAACATGTAAGGTATTTCCCAATCACAATCCTAAAATTGGTACACAGCCCTCAGTGAACAAATCACGCTTGGCTGGTTTTTTTAAATGCACTTAAATAAGCATTCGTATATTTGAAGCGGGCGTACCCGCACGGAGGCCGCTGTCAGATAAATACATCTATGGAAGCGACTTTATACTATGCAAAAATAAGAGTCACTTAACTATAATTATCACTGAACATATATATGGGTGTGAAATAGACAGGTACTGAGGTCCTCAACTCATAGACGACCGTTACACCCTGTTGTATTAATAATCGGTTACACTCGTCATCTGAGAATTAAAAAAAAACTTAAATGGCGGAAACAAAGTTAGTTTTAGTGGGATTTAGTAAATAATTGAAATCGGCTTAATTTTATATATTTTTTCTTAGAAATCGCCATAGATTGTCTTCCCGACGATATTATCAATGCGACGGGTAAATTAAAATATAAATGTAAATAAATATTTCACTCCACGAGTGGGATCGAACCCACAACCAGTCGATTTTACAGTCACACTTTGTGCCTCTGCGCCACGACCGGCCTCTATTATACTATTATTGACTTATTATTCTTTAATGGATTTCCGGTGAGCGTACAAGCCGAATTGACACTTGGAAACACAAATTTGTCTTACAAAAAGAAAACTAATGGCCTAAGATCCCATCGTTTAAAACTGTAGGGATTAGATTTTCTAATGAAACTTATATTTAAGAATGATACATGATAGTAGAATAGATTACACTAGGGTTGCCCAAAAAAATCCTGCCGCAATCACCTTTAATTAATGTTTTTCGTAATTCGTTTTTGGAGAAAATTGCACTCATATGTTTTTTATGTGAATCGCACATCATTTGAAAGAAAATCGCATAAGGAATTGGAAAAACAATGGTTGCCAGCTCTCAGTCTGCCGCAAGTCCAAGGTTGCCTGGTTTAAAGAGGTTACTCAATGTGAATATTTGCACTCATGTGTTTTTTTAATGAATTATATATCAAATTAAAGCTTATTTTTTTGTCATCACTAAAACACATGGTTGCCTGGAAAATGGCTGCCGCAAGCAAAGGTTGCCATCATTCGAAATATTTTAT
>JAATLQ010035222.1:0-27581 GCA_013421005.1 Heliconius erato x Heliconius himera
AAGTAAATCGGTTCAGTAGTTTCAGAGAAAAATGCGGACAACAATATGTCGACAGACAGACAGACAGACAGACAGACAGACAGACAGACAGACAGACAGACAGACAGACAGACAAGAAATTCAAAAAAAATCTTTTTGCTTTCTATTAGTCTTTTTAAGTGTCCCTCTATCCATTTCAGTCAAAATTACTAAATGTACAGACAAAATATTTTTACTGTCTTATTATATATAGAGATAACTTTTAAACTTTAAATTCATAAGCATCGATTTTTTATACGTTTTAAATTCATCCTTCTTCATACATTAAATTTCTTTTTAAACTTCAAATTAAAACTTTTCCTAATCAAATTCACATTTGTTCGCTTCAAATTCATGCTTTTACACATGAAATTAGCATTTTTACATTTTAAATCCATCCATTTTTTACCTACAACGGAACGGTGATAGTATATTTGGGGTGAGAGGATGTATGTTTGTTTGTTTGCATATGCATCAATCCTACCATTTGTCTCTAAAACCTCTGGTACGATTTTAATGCGGTTTTCAGTTATGGTTTTTTCAACTACAAATTGCTAAGTTCTATCTGTCCTCTGGTACGATGTTAATATGCAAACGAAGATTAGATTAGATAAAGTTTATAAAAAAAATATTATTGAAACAATCATTTTTAATTTTATTTATTTTGATTATTAACGTAAACGCGATGGTTGTTGGTTCGAATCCCACTCGATAATATAAAATAATTCATATTTTGTTTATCTCATTCTGGTAAAAAAACAAAACGCGGCGTTGAGTTCCGCTTCTTACACACGCAATGTCTGAAAACATCTGCCCATGAGGAGGAGGAGGAGCCCCGGAGTGTTGTAAAACTAGGCTACTCCTACTCTACTATATGCGAGACAGTTAAAGATAAAAAATAAACCACACAAGAACCTAATAGCCACTCACACGATAACACGACAGTGCCATTTAACTACATGACAAAATAAGTCGCGTTTTCTAAGAGTAATATTAGGAGGAAGATACATGTTTACGCGTGAAGCCATCTGCGATGCGGACGGCGTAAATCACGGCTGAGACGTCGTGGATAAATCTTCAGGATTATCAGACATGGTTTTTGGTTTAGAAATGACTCATCTTTGTCAATTTCTTGTTGTATAATATTTTTATTTATATTTGGTAGGTTCGAGTATCTATTTTCTATATTTTCTAGCAATATAAAACTGAGAAGTAATTTTAGTTAGCTTCACGCTGAGTCCCGCACATAGCAGGGTAGGCAGAGGGAACCTAGTGTCAAGACACTCCGTTCCACACTTTCTGCAAAATAGAAAATATTTTTAATAGATACATTTTATTCAATTTTAGTTCAGAGTTCAAAAAGAAACGTATTAAATAGTCTAATCAAAAAAAGCTGTATAAATCACATTAATAGCATGATGACAGATTTAAAAAAATATATTTGAATTACAACAAATATAATATTTCTGCAGAAATATAGATATTGTATTAAATAAAAATATATTTATAAGTTTAAAAATCGCATCATAACGCGTTGAAGTCTCATGGCGTCGCTTGTGACTTTAAGTCCGAGTCTGTCAATACCAATGATTAACAAACGATGGCTCGGGTTTGGCCAGTTTCAGCCAAAAATCGTAGTTTCAGCTATAGTTTCACTTTGGGCCAGCCAAAAAACGGCCGAACCTTCGGCTAAGCCGAAACTGAGTGCTTGTCAGACATCACTGCTTATTATTGTGATCCATGAGTAATAAAATCTGTTAATTAATTCAAAATTATAAAAAAAGAATTATTAATAACAAATGCATGTAAATCTTGCTTGGAAAGATTTTCATAGTTAAGTTAAGCCCCAAAAGTAGTTTAAATTTGATTTTTTTGTAGTAACACAACAAAATAATAAAAGTTCTTGTCTTTTTTAAATTATTTTAGATATTAATTTAAGAGCCATGTAACATTTATTTAATATGCTACATAATAACAAAAGCTATTATGTTATTTCAAGCTTTTGATAGAAAAATATTTATACAAGACAAAATGAATTATAAATATTTGAAATGTACGCTTCTAGCTACGTTCAAATATTTAAAAATAAAATATATAAATACTTGAACGATATTTATAAATTTTATTTATAAATATTTGGACGTAGGTGGATTCGAACAAACGTCCAAACGCTTTTACCACTAAGCCATACGTTGTTATTAAGGGATTCTCAAGTCCTGCAACAATGTTTTTTGTACGATTTAAAAATATATTTTACATGTTTTTATTTCACCCTTCCTTAATTATAAATAGACAAATAGATCAAATAATCAAAGAGGTAACTTTATTATTATATAGAAATTTATGAAATTTAGGCTAATTATGTATTATCCTAAAACAAATAGTTGGCGGAAAGTGGGGAACGGAGTGTCTTAACACTGGGTTCCTTCTGTTTACCCTGCTGTGTGCGGAATACAACGTAAAGCTGATTTGAATAGTTGAAATAACACTTATTTGGTATCAAATGAAAGAGGACTAAGTGAGGATATTTTAAAAATATTAAGTCCAATTTCTTTTCCAAAAATTTTAACAAAACATTGAGTATCAATATTTTAAAAATCCATTCCATATAAGACTAATGTGTTTAATACTAGAATATTATCAGACTTGCCAGCTTGGTCTAGTTTTTGATCCAAAAACTTTTAGATATTTCCTTGAAAAATCTGAATAAAAGTACATATACACTGAAAAATACTGAGTTTATGCGACAAGCTTTTATGATTATATAAATTGTATATAATGAGGTAATCAGTAGATAGTTATAATTTAAAAGAAACAATTTATTGTCTCCTTTTTAGAGCGTTTAAATTTTATTTAAAAATTGCTTTTTCTAAAAAAGTTTATTTGCTTTTATTTTATTTTTTACTTTTTAGTTATACTAGGTACTGGCTAGGTTTCTCAGCCTGTTCATCTCATTCAACGCATCATTGTTGCAAGGTCGTTTGCTGGTTAATTTCGAACAGTCCAGCTCTTCAATAAGGAAACTTTCTAATAATTTCACCCAACTTGAGGCCACGTATGTTTGACCAACAGCATAGAGCTTGGAGCCTAAGTAGATAATCGATAGTACTACCTTGCATTTTGCGTACTGTACCAGCCCAACATTTGATAGCATTTTTCGTTCTGCGGTTTCGTGACTATTTTTTGGTGGAAATTGCACAGACATGGGTTGAATTAGGTGAACATTAGGTTTAGCATTATCAAGTTTTAACTGTCGTTGAGTAAGTGTTTCGCTTGTCCTGATCACGCCTTTCTTAACGAAAATCTTTGGCGCTTTGCGTCATCTTCTTCGTTAGCAACTTTTTCCTGCCGTTTTTATTTCCTTTTCTCCAGCCTTCTCTTTTTTTGTGTTGATATTTCTGTTTTTACCATTTTGGTCCCACGAGTACCGAAGAAATACTCGTCCACCCTGAGGTCGACACTGCGGTGATTCATGACATCATATTACATCCCGCTGCCACTCTGTCCTCGGCACAGCCTCACCTTGATTTGGATGTTTGAAAGAGTGCGCCACTTATTTTAGCTTGAAGTTTACTTATGCCCGTCAAAACACAGTTCTGAGTTTGAATTTAGAGTTGTCCTTCTCCTAAACAGGTTATAGACCAATGTTGATTAATCCCATATCGCCAAATTACACAAATCAAAGTTAATCAATCAATTTTATCTCTAATAAATTACAGGCTTAAAAAAGGCGATTTTTAAAACCAGCATTTTTATTATCAGCGAACCGTTTCATTATTGAAATTAGAGTGGATTTAGAGTGATGTCACATTATTTTTCTAATTATTCTGGCCAAGCCTTTTCATTTGATATTCATATTGCAGAAGTGCATAAATAATAACTATTTCGTCATCTTGGATGGTCCGCCATATTGGGATTTAGAATGACGTCAAATCATTTTTCGAGTTGCTCTCAACGAGCCCTTTCATTTGATACCTATATTATAGAAGTGTAACTGAAATATAACTATTACGCCATTCTGGATGGTGCGCCGTTAAATCCAATACGGATTTAAAAAGAAGTCATACACCTTATCGTGTATTATCATCCAAACTAAACGTGTCTACAAAATTTCAGCTCAATCGATTGAAGATATCTACTTCAAGATTGAGCTCAAAGATTTCACCCGAATTAACATACAATACATTGCAAGTTAAATAAAAGCTTTTAAAAAGTGAAACCGATTTGATGTGGTGACTGTTTAGTGGTTTACACATATATTGGCCCAATATATTCAAAATCGACAGGTCATATTTAAATATTTATAAACATAAAATGTTGGCATCATTTACGTCATATAAAACGAGATTAATTTTAATGCTATCGTAATTTTGATTTATTATATGGAAATACCGTTGAATTTATTATGAATATATTTTGTAATACATAGTGTATAAATAAAATAATCCTATTGCGGCGTAGTCAGTATGTAAGTGCTTAAATTTTCATTTTTAACCCGTCACCGCTCGTCATCAGTTTCGTCAGTCAACACGCAATGCCTCCAGAGTTCGGCCAGAGCTAGGGTAAGTATATTAATAGAAACGGAGTGTCTGAACTCTAGGTTCCCAGATTTCCTCCGTCTACCCTGTTGTGCTCAAACTGAAAAATCTACTTATGCAATAGAATTATATAAACTTTATAATTCATTTCTTATGACTTTTTTAAGTATTCAAAAACCAATAACACTACAGACATTCCGGTCATTACATTTTTCTCAATATTATTATTATTTTATTTAATTACTCTATTTAATAATATTAAATTTTATTCTAAAGCATGGATATACTTGCTTATATGCCACTCAATAGAAGGAATAGGATTAAAGCAAATCTAATCCGATTTAAAGTGATTGGAAAAGTCATTTGCTTGAAAACGATAGCGTTCATCGTATGTACAGTATGCAAAAATATATTTATATGTTTTGATATCTATTTAAATTATTTTATAAATTTATTTAGGATCTTATGGAAAATTTTATATAATAGGGGCCAACGTGTCACAGCGGGACAGTGTATGATTTTAAACGCGGTGATTGTGGATTTGGTCCTCTCTCGGGGAAATGATCACATATAAACTAGCGACCCAAAGGTGGTTTCGACCGCTTAAGCTTATTGCTGCATTATAGTCAAACTATAGATAATTTTTTTTCATAAATTGTAGCCTATGAATTAGACTGATGTATAAGTTATGTTGTTGTAAAGCTTCAATTTAATCCGTTCAGTACTTTTTATGTGAAAGTGGAACAAACTTTTATTTTCATAAACTTTCACATTTATAATCCCCTCTCTGATAGACACAACGCGGCGTTGAGTTCCGCCACTCACAACTATCTTCCCTTTGCTGAACCTGCAGTGCTATGGGGAAATGTTTTCATTTCCTCATTGTAAGATTCCCTTAAATAGTAATAGAACCCGCAACCTTCACATTTACCTAAATCTGTTCATTCTTCATTAATTTCAAGCGTATCGTTAGACGCGTCAGAAGCAGTACCATCCTAAAGACCCGGTCGCGACTCCAGCGGGGCACTTTTAAAAAGTAGGTTTTTCATTCCTTTCATGTCAGTTACCGCGTATCCTATCGTAATTACGATCTGACGTTGAAAGGGCGAGATAAAAGAGTACACCGCTTTGGTATTGTGGACCCATCGTTTTATGACATGGTGATGCTGGCTTGGAGCGTTGCTTGGTTTTTTTTTAATATTTTAACTTTTTTTATTACTGGAGGAGAGCAACAGGTAAAATTGTTTATTCCTAAGATGTACATAGATAAGTACCTAATAAAATGTATTATTTGGTTAATGTACTACTATAATCGATGTCTTTTTTTATATGTATAATTTACTTGTATTTTAGATGCATAATTGTCAACTTCTAAAAGTGACAAATCCTATTTTTTTTCCAAAACTTAATAAAAAATCTTCAAGTAAAAAATGTATTCTTGAATATGAATGAAATTGTATGAGATTAATAATAGTGACTAGTCCGGGAGACTAGTCACTATTATTAATCTCATACAATTTGACTTTTCCAGCGTAAGCTAAATATCGGGCATATAGCAGGGTAGGCAGAGTAAACCTGGGAACCTAGTGTTATGACGTTGCGTTCCGGTTAAGACACTTTCGTTCCCGTCGTTCTGATAAATTCTGCAGGCATTGCGTGTTGAGTGCCGGAACTTTGCCTCGTCAGTCATCGCCAATGTGATGTCCCCCGATTGGGAATCGATCCCACAACTGCTGCGTTTACAATCACATTCCTGTGCCCCTGCGCCACAAAATCCTCACTGAACTTACTACTAAATAATTTTGCATATCACCTGTCTATGTGCAAAAATCTACCCAAGATAAAACATGTTTTTTTTATTCCTTAGTAAAACTGATGGCTATACGACAGCTTTAGATGAGTACTCGATATGAGCGTCCCGAGTAGGTTAAGAGGCTCTCTTATATGAGGATTGAAAGGACCTAAAGTGTCCTTAGTGATAGTCATAAACCGTTATAACTCCACGTTGCATGTAAAAACGGAATGGTATTAGGTACGGACCCTCACAAGTGCTTGACAACCTTCGTATATAATAACCTAATATTTCTGATATCATATTGGAAATCATGTGGAAAAATTGGGATTTTGTTTGTATTTGGTTTGGTATTGAACAGAAAATTGTACGTTGTGTTTCCTGAGTGTTTATGTTATTAAGAATATTAAATAAGTCTGTATAAATATGTAAGATCTCATCATATCGAAAAATGCTCAAAGAACAACTTAGTTCTACAGATTAAGCAGATTAAAAGTTTCTAAATACTATTTAAATTATATCAACGGACAAAAACAAATAAGCTTCTTATATATATTAGCAATAAGATACAT
Source organism: Heliconius erato x Heliconius himera (assembly GCA_013421005.1). Lineage (NCBI taxonomy): Eukaryota > Metazoa > Arthropoda > Insecta > Lepidoptera > Nymphalidae > Heliconius > Heliconius erato x Heliconius himera. Next base: position 6,921 of record JAATLQ010035222.1, read on the forward strand.
TTTGGTATAAAAGAAATGTGTTCCTAATATGTGTTCTTGTTTTGAATATCAGGAACAGTCACTTGAGACTAACAGAAATGCTTGCAAAGATTTCTTTATATTACATCCCACGCCACATTCTTTTGGCGATAAGACCTATTTCACATGAGAATAACTTGGTTTTATAAGTTTCTTATCTATTATGTGTCTCTACATATTTTTTATATTTTGAATCAATAAAATAAATTCAGGCCAGTCGTGGCGCAGCAGCACGAGATGTGGGTTGTGGGTTCGATCCCCACTCGAGGAGATGAATTACTTAAATTTATATTTCCATTTCTTCGCTCTGGTGTCAAAGTTAAGCGCGGCATTGAGTTCTGCCACTCAACACGCAATGCCTCCAGAAAGCGGGGAACGGAGTGTCTTAACACTAGGTTCCCTCTGCCTACCCTGCTGCCTGATATATGCGGGATACAACGTGAAGCTGATTTTTAATAAATTTTAGAGATTACTGATTTATTACTACATATACTGCTGTAATTTTCACTTTGAAGTCCAAGTGCTTTATATATTGTTTACGCTCCGTTCCCAGTTTCCGCGAAATTTTCTAGGCATTGCGTGATGATTGACGGAACTCAAGTTGCGCTTTTTGTCTCTTTACCAGAGTAAATGAATTAATATATTAATAAATAATAATCATTTACTCCTCTGAGTGAGAATCGAACCCACAGCTGTTGCGTTACAGTGACTCGCTTATGCCCCTGTACCACGACAGCCTCCTTTTTTTATATATATGCTATATATTTTATATGCTACATATTTTATATAGAAGTGGTCCTAGTATCTAGACAATTCGTGATCTGTTTAAGCACAAATTTGAAACTCTTCTTCTTACTACAGCAGAAAAAGAGTAATTTAAATATAATTATTTCCCCAAATGGAGATTGAACCAGTCGTATTTACCGTCACACGCTGTATCAATCAAGATTATTTCAATAACACATATTAAATATCGAGTATTAGAACTAGTTACTACTAGAATAAACTTTACTTAACTAAATATATTCCATTCCATAACTATAGTTAGTTAGTAATATAAAGTACTAACTCCAAACGTTGCGGACTCCACTCTCAGTTAACTAAACACCCACAATGGTAGTTGAGAACTTAGTTTATTAGTTGTATTGTATTCATGCTTTGTAAATATTGAATATTACATTGGAAATTGAGGCAGGCGTGGCGCGGAGGCTCAATCGTGGGACTATAAACGTGACGATTGTGAATTCGATTTCGTTGAGGGGGAATCAAAAGTAAGAAAAAAAATCTTAAGATCAAATTTGCCTTCTAAATACTTCTTCAGGGCGGCTACGATTGATCGACCAGTAGATACGGTCGACGTCGTATTCGTATAAAACCATTCCTGGATGACGTCTAGACAAGGTTACGAAATTACTGGATTTAGAAATTTGACATATATATAAATATATAGATACGTAAGAAAATAGTAGAAACACAAAGTAAGAAGAGATCGAAATTTCTGATCGTTCGGAAAGGCGGATATAGCCATAGGACCTCCAAAATACATACACCTTTTTAACTTTCTTTTTAACAAAATTGCTTATTAAAATGTTCATCATTTTATGTTGTGTATATTATTATCGCAAAGCTGCTGTTCCCCGCTGCTGTATCCCGCATATATCAGGCAAAGGGAACTTACCGTATTGAGTGGCGGAACTCAACGCCGCTCTTTGTTTTGTTACCAGAGAAAGGACATAAAAGTAATAAATAATTAATTCCCTCGAGCGCGAATCAATCCCAAAAATGTCACATCAGCTAGATGCTGTGCTGTGCACCTGCGCCACGACAACCTAGACTTCGGTCTCTCGTATTGCTAAAAACTTTTATGTTATAAAATTCATTTCTTCAATTTTCTAATCCTAGTCAAGAACTTATTTTGTATTACATTAGGTGAAAATGAGTTTCTAAAGACAGGAAAATAATATTTTCTTGATAGAAATATATATTATTAAAATAAAATAAATCTCCTAAAAATATATTTTAAAAGTTTTTTTTTGCGAAAGTAAAACTTTATACTATGTCTAACTTTTTTAACCTTTTAGTGTTTGAACTATCGGAAGCACAATGTGAAAGTTCTAGTTCGTTTATCTAGACGAGAAAGAAGATTACTTTTAAAAACTTTTTATTGACAAGATGATATTGAAAATTGTATTTTTGGTTCATCTAAAATAACCAAAACTTTTTTCTTGCTGTATCCCGCATATAGCGTAGAAGGTAGATGGAACCTAGTCAGAAGACCACCATCTCTATTTTCCACCATTTTTTTGTGAGACGAGGAGCGGTCTTCTTATAGAGGACTTCTTATCTTGAATAACCATATCCATATAACTTAAATTCTTTATCATTTCCGGAACTCATTTTCCGATCCTGTGTTCCATACACTTGTTCAATTTCTTCTCTTATTTTCTCTAGTATGTGTTGGTTCATCGCCAGCTCAAAGAAGAGGAACTCATAGCCATACATATCCACACAGGAATATTATGAACGCCTTAGCTGCTATTACCATTTCAGCTGCAAAAAAACAAACAGTTACACAATGTATCCCGCATGTAGCAGGGTAGGTAGCCTAGTGTAAAGATACTCCGCTCCCCACTTTGCACCGAATTCTGGATACATTCAGCTAATTAAAGAGGTATTCAGTGAAGAAATGAAAAAAGTCAAAGTCAATTATTTAATTTCTTTGAATGGGAATCGAACTCATAACCTGTCGCGTTTACAGTCACACATTTGAGCGCCACGACAGTTAGAAATAATATTTGTATGCAATATTTACAATATATAATTCCTATCATACTAAGAGCTATGTGAACTACATCCAGATGGTAACATGTACATATACGGTAGTTGCCGGCGGCGACCTCGATAACAACGCGTATTAGCGCCAGCGCTCGCGGGGCTTTGTCAGAGCTACTTGTGGAAATGGAATGTGCTTCTTGTATTTCATATATAATACAATATGCTACCGGCAATCTGTGTAAACCGATATTATGTGTAATATCTAGGTGACGTATAGAATGCGTAAAACTATAGATAATTTATGAAATATTAATTATTTTACATGTTGCTTAGGTATACTGTGTAAAATCGAATTCACTGCCGATAATGTAAGTAAAAAAAAGACAGCAAGGGGGGAGCGTGCATGCAAATATTTATTTGTATTTATGTACTAACGCCACCACAGCTACAGGCTTAACGATTTTCTACTGCAAGATAGATGAGATTGTATATATTATCTATGTAGGTATAATATTCATAGTATTTTATAAATTGCATAGTTGCCCCAGGTTGTTTATATATTACCTTAATTAATCAGATTACCGGTAACATATATAGTAGTAGTAGTATACAATTATACCAAGCGTATTAAATTTTAAGAGTCAAATAATGAGCTTTTAAGGGGGAAGAGTATTCTTTAGAGGAACGCTTGAAGATATCGAGTTGAAATTCAAACCATATACTCAGATCTACGGTCCCTTGATTTTCTGAAAAATTCGCTGTTTATAACGCAAAAAATGCGTATTTTGATACTATAAAAAATTATAGGATACTTACAGTTGAACTAGAATTATGAAATTTGGCACCTAGTATCTACAGGTAGTACTAGTTCAGGAAAAGCTCGAGACCCCCAATTTCTGTACGAACTCTCAGAGACGAACCCGACTCCGGCTCTTGTCAGGTTTTTTTTTTATACATTCAAATTCAAAATTATTTAATTTTAATTTGATTGAAGTGACCAAATGTAATATATTTTTTCAAAATATTCGACAGCTTAGTAAAAAAAGTATGTAGTAGTACTCTTCAAATGTAACTTTTATCTATAGAAAGCTTGCGGCATTCCAACTTCCAATAACTTGATTCATATCATTTAGTGAAATTGTACTCGATTTAAGTGATACTGTTATGTCGATTTTCTTTTTAAAATAAATTTTGAGCCAAACCGCTATATAAGAAAAAAAAGTATTAACAGCCTTAGATGATTTTTTTTACCCAATAAGTTGCGTTTAGGAAGGAATCGTACCCACGATCGTCGCGTTAATAGTCTCACGCTTGTGCTCCTGCACCATGACAACCTCAAAAAGTCTTTAACACAATTTGATTTATTTAAATACCTAGTAATTTTTAACGTCAGTGTCCTTATCTATAACGTTATTGTTTTTTCCTCCACTTGTAATGCCATTATCATGTCTAAAAATCTCCAATTTTCTCTTAGACACCTAAAAACCAATTTAATAATAGAAGAAAATCTCTCTTTTAGTAGCAAAAAAAAAGTGGAACTAATGGAGAGATCAAAAAATAAATTATCTTAATACTTTTATCTGCAGCTACGCTACAATAGCTACATGGAAATAATTAAGAGTTGTATATGATACTTTTTTTTTCAGCTTCACGCTGTATCTTGCAAGTAGCACGGTAGACAGAGAGAACCTAGTGCTAAGACATTCCGTACTTTTCCCACTTTCCAAATAATTTTTCAAGGCATTGCGTATTGCGCCTCGTTTTGTCACTTTACCGAAGAGAGAGAATGAAAATATTAAATATTTCATTCTCACGAGTGGGTATAGAACCCTCAACTGTCGCGCATACAGTCGCACAATTGTGCCCCTGCGCCACGACGGCCTCAAATTGACACATGACACATTCTAACTGAGAAAGGTGTGTAGGAGACGCTTTTACATAACACCTTGCGAAGTGACACCAAAATTATATTTATTATTAATAGATTATTTAGCTATCTATGCTAAAAGTTACAGAAAAACTGAATTAGTGGAACATATGCTAAAATAGTAAAAAACATCTAGAGTACGTGCAGGCATATAACGGCAAATAAAACGACAAAGGCAATACAGAAGTATTAAAAACAACTCATTAGAAGCCAGTTCAGCTTTCCTATGCTTGTCGGGCTCAACCCTTTGTATCATTTACTAAATTCAATACTTAAATCAAAATAGTCATTTAAACTTAAACATTTTTACTCTTTTATGTCTTGCAGTGGGAGACATCGCTTCTCAAAGGCGCTGTTACCGCAAAATCAACCTTCTTTGAATTGTATTGTATTTTTATTGAAAGCCTGAACCTAGCTTTGACTAGACATTCAATCTAGATATTGCTTATTTGTAGGAATCGCAATACGTATTTATTTATTTTTCTGTTCACCCACTCTGTGTTTATGTAACTACAAAATAAATATTACCGTTTATAGGGTTTGAGACCAGTAGTGGCGCAGAGGCAAAATCGATTGTAAACGCGACAAGTTATAGGTTTTATAAATTATGAAATTAGATTATGAAAATTATTAAATTTAAACGGAGTTTTTTACGCAGAAAAGTAGAGATGTATACTTATAGGTCCTGATAGGTCCGTAAAAAATAATTGAATGTAGAGTTTTCTTTTTGAACAATTATAAAAAGAATTCAATATAATAAGTGCTTACCTACGTGTATATAGACGAATTCCCAACATAATTATCTCTAAATAGAAAACTACAAACAAGTGTTTCATTTATATGTGCCCTACAAGAATCCTATAAATGGTTTAACAGAGTTACAATCTAATATACTGAGTCCATTGGAAACTAAGACAGAAACTAAATTGGTCCACCAACAATCTAATTTAATAGAGTTATTCAAATACGACTCTATTTTTTTTATATAATTTAAGTAATTTTGTTGTTTTAAAGTAAGATCCCGTAGTCGTTGCGTGGAGTTCCGCAACTCAACACGCAATGTCTGCAGAATTCGGCGGAAAGTGGGGAACGGAGGGTTTTAACACTAGGTTCTCTCTTCCCACCTACAGTGTGCACGATACAGCGTCAAGCTTTTAATTTAATTTAATTTTAATGTTTAATCCTGTCTGACTGTCAGCGCGGTTATAAGTTCGATTCCCATCCAAGGAAATAAATTATTTAAATTCCTAACCATAAGAAACACATATCGTGGTGTGGTATTTCACTATTTAATACGCAATGTCTCGAAAATCGGACAAAAAGTCAGGAACGGATTTTCTTAACATTAGGCGCCCAAGTCTATTCTGATATATACGAGACACCACGTGAAGCTAATCTAATTTAACCTTAAAGTGAGAATAACAATGTCATAGAGACGTAACTCGGGTTTGCCTCTATTAAGCGCTATTCATCCGTTCTTTTAAAACACTGAGTGCTGGGTAGCGGCGTTAAACTCCAGACTTTGTCTTATCTCTATCTATCTGACCTTTATAAATAAAAATAAATGTGACTGCAAGGCACAAAGTGTGACTGCAAAATCGATTGGTTGTGGGTTCCATCCCCACTCGAGAACATGAAATATTTATTTATATTTATATTTTCATTTCTTCGCTCTGGCATCGAGGCAGGCACGGCGTTAAGTTCCACCACTCAACACGCAATACCTCCCGATTTTGGCTGACACTGGGGAATAGAGTGTCTTAACACTGGGTCTCCCTATGCTTACCCTGCTATGTGTGGGATACAGCATGAAGCTGATTTTATTTTTTTTGATATATATAATATATAGATACAGTTATGTAGTTAACATAGTCCATTTCGCGTCAAAATGATAATCTTATGTTCTCAATAATTTTGTTGGCTATTACGCTGTAAATTGGACAGTGTATTTAGTTACTATTAATACAAATAGTCTATTTGGCAAAATGATGTAGCAATTTAAATCACAATTTGCATTAGGATAAACATTTGTGCGTAAATTCAAGTCCTCAACAAACAGCTGGAAAGTAAGTGTTTCCTCTTGGGGGCAAAAAAAATACCTATACATCTGATATTAAGTACTCAAGCAAAAAAAAAATGTCTAATATGACGATCACACTATATTTCTTCTAGTGCACTAGGTTAGGTCACTACAAGCAGTTGTTGTTTGCACCGCTCAAGCTGGGACCCTACAAACCTTATGAGTACCACATCTAGTCTTAAAGATATTCTGAGATCAACGGATTATTCTGGGGTGGGTACACACATGTCCATCTTTATTCCTAAACCCATGCTCATTACTTAGTGCATAAAAAAATGTGTGATATAATAGTCGCTTACAGAAGAATGCAAAAACCGGATATGACCTTCTAACAAAATTCAAAGCAGACCTCTAGGGGAGGATCATCTATCCAGACCTCCTGTCGGAAACCATCGATGCATTCATCTAGAATGGATTTTTCTCAAATAAAAAAAATGAACTTATCATGAATAACAATAATATTAATAAAAATACACGGAAGGATAAAAGCCCGATGGCCGAAAGTCCGTGGAACGTTAAAATAAAAAAATGGGCGCTTAAAGAATAGAACTGCATCACTATCATTAAACTATCACTGTTTAGATGACAAAATATGAAAAATATAAGGAAGTTATATTTCTTTTTGCGTTATGTTGTATCTCACATATAGCATGGTACGGGCCGACAAAAGAAGACAGCCGTGTTGTTTGGCGGAATTCAACGCCACGCCTAACAGAACAAGGAAATAAAAATTAATCATGCCGCTCAGTGGAAATCGAATCTGCCGCCGTCGCATTCAAGCCAGACTACATGTATATTTTACTAATATTTTTTAAATATTTTTAAATACCGACAATTATATTTTTAAAGTATGTATAATTCTAGTGCAATGAACACTTTATTTTAATTAGGCGCTACAGAAGCTGAGGTATAATTATAAACAGGTCTATTTAAGAAATTAAGGTTGTTGTGGTACAATAAATTGCTCATAAACTAATTATTTTTTTTAGCTTCACGCTATATACACTGCTGTGTAGGCAGAGGGAGATTAGTGTCAAGACACTCCGTTCCCCATTTTCCATTCTGGAGGCATTACGGGGAAAATTAATTACTAAATGAATACCTAAATAAATACATTCATTATTAATAGCAAGAAAAAGTTAGTATAGTTGATTGACGTATAGCTCAACTCAATTGAATACCTAAAAAATCTAAATTATTATTGTATATATTTTTTTCATTATTTGAATTATTCTACACTTATTAGCTAAAATTTTAAAAATAAATTATAAAAATTCTATAAAAATATTCTTGGAAACTTCTTAGACAATTTTCAAAACGCAAATCTCGCAACTATAATTTTCTTTTAATTATTTGTAAAAAGTATGATTCTGTTTTTATTATTTTCACAAGTTAGGCACTTTGAATGAAGATATTCCGTTATCTACTATTCACATTAATTTAAGCTGAAGCACGCTGAGTGGCAGAACGCGATCTTGCTAGAACGGAAAAAATATCCATTTATATTACAACGCAGTTTCGAAATATAATTACCAGTAATAAAAATTAAAATTAAATTAGCTTCACGCTGTTTCCCGCACACAGCAGGGTAGGCAGAGGGAACCTAGTGTTAAGACACTCCGTTCCCCACTTTCTGCCGAATTCTGGAGTCATTGCGTGTTGAGTGGCAAAACTCAACGCCGCGCTCAACCTCGACACCAGAGCGAAGAAATGGAAATATAAATTTAAGTAAATATTTCATCTCCTCGAGTGGGGATCGAACCCACAACCAGTCGGTTTTGCAGTCACACCTCGCGCCGCTGCGCCACGACCGGCCTCAACCTTACCAGTAACAAATAAAAACAAAACAATTCAACACCAATAAATAGTGTGCTTTGATATAAAATGCAGTTTCCAGAACAACGGCCGCTCGGATGCACGGAACAAGGGGTCGGGCTTGATTGCGAAACGTAATTGCGTTACTCAATTATACACTCGTTGGGCCCACTCAATATCTTACTTTGTACCAAATGATACTGTATGAAAAGGAAGATGGGAGTGTTAAATTATTTTTTTTTTGTCTCGTCTACTTAGATTAAATATTAGTAGGTACAGTATATGATTGTGGAGGTTCGTGGCTCAGGGGCACATACGATTCCCACTCGAGGGTTTTTTTACTTCTCTCTGGTAACGAGGCATAGCGCGGCGTTGAGTTCCAGCACTCAACACGCAATGCCTCCAGACTTCGATAGAAAGTTGGGAATGGAAGTGTTTTAACACTAGGTTTCCTGGTTCCTCTGTTTACTTGGCTACGTGTTCACCTGAAGCTAATAAAAATAAATAACAAGATTTGTTGCCATGTTCATTTACTGAAAAACATAATAGGAATTGTTGATATTATATATACATAACGTCTGACTGTAACCTCTATACGGTCATGGGTTTAATTTCCATTAAGAAGAATTAATTTAAATTTTCTCGCCCGTGTAAAAAAGCAAAGCGCGGCGTTCAGTTCTGCAACTCAATACACAATATCTCAACAATTAAATTGTGCGTTGATAACAAAGTGTTTTTAAACCAGGTTCCGTCTGCTTGCTCTACTTAATACAGGATACAGGTTGAAGCTAAAAAATAAGAATTGAAATAAATGCTTATACTGCCGAATTAAATCTAATTATTGGCAAGAGTAAGGCTAACATGGCACAAGATATGTTCGGTTGTTTCTTTTGTAATATAAGAAAAATATTGTTACGATATTATCTTTAACTATAGGACTCTTTTTACTAAACTAAAGATAGCACAAAAACTTTGAGTTTGAGAAATATAACAATAACCAATTATCGTCTAAAAGTAGTAGATTGAGGTCGTGGCTGAAGCCAAAATCTAGATATAAACATTTGTGTATATTTAAATATTATATTTGGATTATATTTATATTTTTCCTTGGTTGACAAAGCTCGGCGTTGAGTTTCGCCACTCAACACGTACGGACTCGATAATTGGACAGGAGTGAAATAACACAGGGGAATTAATTATAATCGTTTCCCTGCTCTGTCACAACAAAGTGCAGCGTTTGGTTCCGCCACTTGCACTGTTACCGCGAATAACTTGCACTGTTTTGAATTTGAGCGGTAAATAGAGTATGGAGTATTTTAACACTGGATTCTCTCAGCCTGCTACATTTTGAATACAGTCAGAAGCGGTCTTTTTTTCTTTCTTTTTTTTAGCTCCACAGAGTGAATAAAAACATAAAATATTTCATTTCATCGAGTGAGGATCAAAAATCGCGAGTTTATGCTCATGAGTGAGCCTCAAGATTTTTCATCTATATATATAAAAGGACTTGTGCTGACTGACTGAGGTAAGACGCACGCACAGCCGTAACCGCTGATGGTAGAAACGTGAAATTTGGGCAGATGTTTATTTTCATATTCTGGACATCCACTAAGAAGGGAATTTGAAAAATTTTAACCCTAAAGGGATGAAATAGGGGTTGAAAGTTTGTATGAATTTTTTTTAAAATTGGCACCGATTCTTATAAAATTTTAAATCCAGACTCTTAAAAATATTTCATTGAACACGTGTTTCATGGTTTTTAAGAATTCACCCCCTAAGGGTTCAAATAAGGGGTTGAAAGTGAAATGGAAAAATCTTTAAAACGCCACCGATTTTTATAAAAAATTAAATTCAGACTGTTAAAAATATTTTATTGAACACATGTTTCGTGGTTTTTTTAGAATTCACTCCTAATAAGCGGGCGCAGCCGCGCGCGCCCTCTAGTAAATGTATAAAATCCTGATTTAAAAAACAATAATGAAAACACGAGAGGCGCCAATAATATAAAATGGACGCACTTGATTACTCTAGTTACATTCGACGTCCGCGGACCGAGCTACCGGCTATTTGTTGCTCGACGCCGTTACAAATCGTGGACGATATATTTCAGCTGAAACTGAAAACACAATTCTTTTAAATTCCTATTTTTAGGATTCCGTATCTCAAAATAAATAAAACCGCACCGGTGAAGTGCGTTGGAATGCAGCAAAATCGATGCAAATATGCTCGTATCTTTTGATTTTATTGACTTACGCCCAATATTAATAATCTGTCTCCTACGTCAATCTTCGATTGTTCCATATCCACCAATCAAACCACCATATCCAATCTAGAGATTGGATTGATATATGGAACAATCGAAGATTGACGTAGGAGATAGATTATTAATATTGGGCGTTAGAAGCTTGAATGTTTCTGTACACCAAGGTACCATAGACCTGAATCTTTGGTATTAATTTCAGCATGGCACAATTTCAAGATAAATGATTTTGACAGACGACTAGACTGACAACAAAGTGATCTTATAAGGGTTTCCTTTTTTTTCTTTTAAGGTAAGAAAATCTAAAATGGTACCTTATACTCGTAGAATTGCTTTATTTATCTATACTAGTATTAAATTTATATTATATTTGAAACTAAATTTATCTGTATTAGTATTTCGATGGGCACGTTCAACTCTCACTTGACAAAATTTGCTTGGCAGAATAATGATCAGTCACTGCGTTCCTTCACTTTTCATTCATTCTTGTTAAAAATATACATGTATTAGGCAATGAGGAGTGACGGAGAACGGATCGTCTAAAATAGCATTAAAATTTCGAATTAAAATATAATTACAGGATTACAACATTCTTCATTGCAATATTTAATGAAACCAATTTATTATTATCAGCGCTATACGTATTAGAGGCCAGTCGTAGCGCAGCGGCACAAAATGTGACTGTAAAACCGACTGGTTGTGGGTTCGATCCCCACTCGAGGAGATGAAATATTTATTTAAATGTATATTTCCAATTCTTCGCTCTGGTGTCAAGGTTAAGCGCGGCGTTGAGTTCTGCCACTCAACACGCAATGCCTCCAGAACTCGGCAGAAAGTGGGAACAGAGTGTCTTAACACTAGGTTCTCTCTGTCTACCCTGCTGTGTGCGAGATATAGCGTGAAGCTATACGTATTACAATATAAAATATGTTAATTTGATAGTTATTCTATTTACGTAATAACTGAAAGCATTTCAATATATTGCTTGCTTAAAATAAAATAAGAATATCGAGAAGCCAGTAGTGGCGAAGGGGCATTAGTATGTGACTGTAAACGCGACTGGTTAAAGGTTCGATCCCAATAAAGCTGATTTATTTAATTTCATTTATATAAAGTAAGAATCAAATCGACAATATTAGTCTTTTTTCTATTACAACTCTTTATTTTTCTTTATTTTCTTTTCATCTTCGCGCTGTATGGCGCGCGCTGCAGGGTACGCAGAGGGAATCCAGTGTTAAGACACTCCGTTCCCCACTTTCCGAAAAATTTTGGATACATTGCGTGCTGAGCGGTGGAAGTCAACGTCGCGCTTTGCCTCGACACCAGAGCGAAGAAATTGAAATATAAATTAAAAAAAATATTTAATTTCTTCGAGTAGGGATCGAACTCACAACCAGTCGCTTTTACAGTCACACCCTTGTACTCCTGCACCACTACTGGCCATAAAAATAAATAATAATAATTTACTGAAACGATAAAATAATTTACTCACCAATTCAAATAGTACAAAGATCTAACAAAGACAAAGATAGTTAAACTGACAGACCTAACATTAGAATCCCTGTAATTTGATAGTGATTATAAAGGGCTTTCAGGCTCTCATAAATCATGAAGTAATATAGAAATTATCAACGGTAGTGTTGCCACAACGGCTTAGGCTACATCTATCTAGAAAATAATTGTAATTTTTACCAAAATAAACACCGATTTCTTCAATTTCAATCGAATCCCATAATCAGAATCTAACCAAATATTCATCAAAATATTTTGAAGTGTATACTTTCCAAAAAAAAAAATCATCGTAATCGGTTTCCGGGATTGTTCGTCCATCTTTCGCACACATACTTAATACAATACGCTCTGATACTAATACATTGACTAAGCGTGGCGATAAATTCTGCGTAATAAGTGGGGAACAAGGTTCAATCTACTATGTTCTGTGGGATATAGCGAAGCACTTGTATTATACTTTTTAAATTATCATCACTATTTTAACACTCGAACTTTCACGTAGAATTTGAAGCAATGCCTGCTGTGTGGCGAAGCCCAGAATAAAAAATAATACATTCCCCCGTATGAGAATCAAACTCAAAACAATCGCATTTACATCCAAATGCTCCCATTATTCCTCGAATAAGATAAACACTTGATAATATTGCTAAATATTCATGTCCCTAACTAAATAAGATTAATTTTCTATTCCAAAAGGACATGGGCATGGAATTAAAACAATTGTAAGTTGTTAGGACTTTACGAGGGTCCATATGGAGTCCGTATGAGTTTCTATAGAGTGACTAATGTAATAGAAGTACCTACAGCCTTTACAAAAGTATCGTAGCTTATTGTTTTAGTGAAGGATTTCGTAGTGTTTTAGGTTTGATTTGAGTTGCTGTAACCTTGTTAAAGAAAAAGCAGAGGGAACCTGGGCACCTATTGTTTAGACAGTCCCTTCTCGATTAAAGCATTTCCGTTCACCACTTTCTAGCGAAATTTTCAGAAATTGCATGCTGAATTGCCGCGCTTTCCTTTGTGACCAGGTTGGATAAAAATAATAAATATTTAAATCCCCCGAATAGAAATCAAACCCACAACCGTCGCACACACAGTCGCACTCATGTGCGCCACCTGCGCCGCTACATCATCATATATTATTTAAATATTCTAAATATATTCAAGCCGTCGTGGCGTAGCGCGACTAAAGTGTAATTGCGACAGTGGTGGTTGGTTCCCCTCCCTTGGTAATTATTATATTTAAATTATTTTCATTTTCACCACCTGGCAAAGCAAAGCAATACAATGTTGAATTATGGTGCAAAAGGGAGAACGGATAATTAACATTAAATTATCTCTATCTACGCTGATATATCCAGAATAAAGTCGTACGTGAAACAAAAAAAACTAAAAATACAATAAAATTGAAAAAAAAAAAAACTATAAATTATATTCTGTCAATCGATACAGCACTGATCAAATCTAGCTATTTACGAATGTCAAACATGTTTGTTTGATTAATTGATGAAGCTTGAAATATATCGTGATATTTAATATTGATAGTTGGAGATATTATACAGAGTGTTTTTGTCAGCACCACTTTAAATGATACCACAGTTTTAACTACTCAATAAAAGCCTAATACAATTAAAAAATATTATTTTATTACCAAAAATTAAAGTGATTTTTTCAAACAAAATAAGTAATACAATTATCGTTGTAAAATATAATGCCACTTGTCAAGAACAACACACGCAGACATAAACTTATCAAAGGGCAAACCGCATACGCGGTGTCGAAATGAGTTCTAAATCGAGTAGACATTGGCGGCAAAGTTCAAAGCTATTTAACCTATAGTAGTATTTTTGTAGTAGTATCTTGATTAATTTCTTTAGGTATAGAGTTAAAATATTTTACCGTATATATTGTTCTTTTAAAAGGCGCGCTAACGCTTCCATCCTGTATACATAAAAAAAGTCCCGATAGGATTTTTACAGAAAATTCAGGCATTTGCTATATTTTGTTCTAATTGAACTAAAAAAAAAGTGATATCTATATTTTTTTAAAACGTATAAAAATTTTAATGTAGCCTAGTTTCGAGAACGCGACTTTTGGAAACCTTCCAAGGATCCTAGGAGTGTCCCTCGAAGAGCATGGAATAACATTTCAAAAATGTTAAAGACTGATTCCAATTTTATGTAGTGTATTATTATTATTTTTTAACCTGGGAATCTAGTCTTAAGACTCGTTCGCATTTCGTTCTCATTAAGACACTTCCGATGCCCGCTTTTCGTCGAATTCTGGAGCTATTGCGTAGGTATAGAACGAACAAATAAAAATATTAAGTACTTCATTTTCCCGATTGGGAATCGAACCCATAACCTATCACGTTTACAGCATGCTTGTTCCCTTGCGCCACGACTGGCCTTCATAGATATTTTAATAATATAACTAATTAATTTACGTAAAACAGAAAGTCCCACTCTTCAATTTTATCACAAACATCACAATTTACTAAAGGGTCAGAGATAAAAACCCTCCAAAATATATTCTGGCAAAAACACTGGTTAGGGTTTACGATGGGAGTAAAGAATGACAGCTGCTTGTAAAAACTTTATTCAAATGTAACAGTTTATTGAACGAAATTTACATTTATGACGCGGTCAGCTTGATGTGTAAAAGTTATATTGGCTAAACTTTTTAAAGCACCCCGTAAATTTTTTCGCTGTGAGTATAGCCTCTGAATAGAAATGAGATCGTACTGAATTTTAATTAGAAAATAACTAAAAGCAAGTTCAAAAAAATTGCCTAGATTTTGTAAGGTTCACCTGAATAAAAGTTTCGGAAGGAGGGAATTAAAACATGTGCTCGCAAGGGTGGATGAATGTATTCTGGTCACAACAATATAATTGACAGAAATATAAAAACACCTTATAAAATGACATATGTTTTACATTACAAATAACATGTTTGTTCTTTAAAAATAAAAGGCGTTTTTAACTATGTTTATAAGAAACTAAAATAAAGATTTTAGTTACTTATAAACATAGTTTATCTATTTAAATTATACTAAAAACGATCATTTGGTCTTGAACATCACCTGTATCTCGCATATTACAGTTATAATATTCCGTCCCTCACCTTCTGGTGAACTTTTGACGCATTGTGTGTGGTGTGGTCGCCTTAGAGTGAAGAAATGAAAATATATATGTATAAATATTAATTAATTCCCCCGAGTGGGAATCGAATTGACAACCATCGCACTTAGAGTAATACGCTTATTCTTGTATTTTATTTATTTGTACTTTGATCTGTTTCAATTGTAGAATTTCTAAAGTATAAAAGGCTCTAATTTCATTATTCTCGTCATAGTTTTACTGCAATCTTGACATTATTTCCCAGAGGGCTCTTCATCGGGGTCGCGATTTAATCTTGGTAAAAAGAAATATGTTTAATCAAACTGTGGACAGTGGAGTTTTATGGACAAAGGAATTTTTGAATTGTAAAAACGTCCGGTTGAGTTCCTCTTATAAATATCAACTTTATTGAAAAAAATATGAAATAATCTAATTAACTCGAATATAACTTATTCGAGTACTTACAAAAACTATGCAAAATTTATGACTTTTTTTCCGTACTTTGGCAAGTTTTTAATAAGCTTAATTAAATTCTCTCAACGTGATTCCCTTTGAAAGTTATACACATTAATATTATTTTTAGCTTTACGCTGAATCTCGCACATAGGAAGGTAGGCAGAGGGAACCTGGGAACATATCGTTAAGATACTCCATTCTCATTATGACATTTGCGTTCTCTTGCTAAGGAAAAAATAAAAAAATTAACGTATTAAATATGTAATTTCTTCGAATGGGATTCGCACCCAGAATCTGTCGAGTTCGCACGTGTCGCATATTTACAAGTATAGATAAATCTGGTGACTGACCAGGTGGGTGACTGACCAGGTGGTCAGTAGGCAGGTGCCTAACCTGCTATGTGCGGGATACAGCGTAAAGCTGAAAAAAGTATCTTTACATGACCGTTTTCATAACTTTCGATAAAGCTACATTTCTTTATTAGTTTCTAAGTATTTTTCTTTCAAGAAGTGTGAGTATGCAAATAAAAATCTGTGTAACATCTGAGTAAAAATAATACGATCTCAAGCGTATAGCAAACCAGAGGAGTGTTTGAAAGAACCGTAAAATGCACATAAAACTATCGCAATATGGACGTATAATATTTTACTGCTTCCAGAGCCTTATACATGTAACATTTATCTGTAGATAATTCAAAAGATATCGGATATTCATATCCTTTCAATGGGATCACTAACCTTAATTTAATAGTTACACCTAACATACTTCCATTTTGATAAATTTAATATCTTTTTTTTTAAAGCAAAAAAAAATCTCCACTTTTCTATATTATATAATATATTTATTATTCTTTTAAAATATTACACGAAACATAAAGTGGCTTTGCATTATCTTAGTAAATTCATTACTGGCTAGATAAGCCTTTCTGAGATAAATTACCATGGCTTAGGTTTTAAAGCGTAAAGCGAAATTATTTTACGAGAATTTGACAGTTTTCTGTAGTAACTAACTAGTCTACAGTGAAATTTATGGGTGGCCCCATATATTATATCTTTCTATAATAAGATTTTTTTTACAGCTTCAGGCTTTATTTCGCTTATCCGAGAAGGGTGAGGAAATCTAGTGTCAAAACACTCTGTTCCCTACTTTGAGCTTTTTTTTCCAAATATTGCGTGTTAAGTGACAGAACTCAACGCTGCGCTCTGTGTTGTTATCTGAGTGAGGAAATGAAAAAAATCCCTGAATAGAAATTAAACCCACAACTGCTTACAATCAGATGCTGTGACGGTGCGCCACGACATCCTTTGTAATATTCTAATATATAAGTAAATACTATTATTAAATTCAATTTCCACCGTGTATAGTTTATTAGTTTACTGCTCTAGAAGAAAATTATACTCAGCACCGTGAGATTCGCTACTTAATACGCACATCGTGAATTTCAAAAACAATAAAAAGCGTAGTATGAAATATCTTGACATAAAATATCGAAGTGGGGAATGGAGTGTCTTAATTCTCTACAGTAGGTTCCCTTTGCTCACCCTGTTATGTGGGGAGAAGCGAGAAGGTAGGAAGTAAAGAAAAAAGTTATAGCTAAATATAACAGTAGGGTAAATTAAGTTCGTTAATAAATCATAATAAAGGGTAAAAAACAACGGAATGTGAACGCAACATTCACCAAATACTCATTTTATTTTCCAAACGTAAATCAACACTCACTAATGGATACTTCACAAGGAAAAGTGTGAAAAGTGAAAAAATCTTTGCCTTAAATATTTTTTTCTCTTGATATAATGTGAGTGTATGTACGGTTTTTTTCCTAATTTCATGAAATATAGCAAAATAGTGCCGCTTTACAGAAGTGGAGATATTTACAGAGGTGGAAGTGACCCTGGAAACTACAGACCGATCTCTGTTTTGCAGTCTTTAAGTAATATATTTAAAAATATAATTTAACCAGCTCAAAATTTTCTTACACATTAACAATTATTTCCATAGTGAGAAATATGATTTTATCAAAGGCAAGTCCACTACAGATGCAGATGCTGCATTCCTAAAGCACATTTAAGACGCATTGGAGAAGTCATAAAATGCCATTGGAGTGTTTTGTAATTTATCCAAAGCCTTTAATTGTGTAGACAATAAAACTCTGTTATTAAAACTATATCATTGTTGCTACTATGAGGCCAGTCGTGGCGCAGCGGCACGAAGTGTGACTGTAAAACCGACTGATTGTGGGTTTGATACCCACTCGAGGAGATGAAATATTTACTTAAATTTATATTTCCATTTCTTCGCTGTGGTGTCGAGGCTAAGCGCGGCGTTGAGTTCTGCCACACAACACGCAATGCCTCCAGAATTCGGCAGAAAGTGGGGAACGGAATGTCTTAACATTATGTTCCCTCTGCCTACCCTGCTGTGTGCGGGATACAGCATGAAGCTAATTTAATTTTAATTTATTATGGTATACAGGATACTTACTGCCCTTGATTTTATTGCCTCATGTTCCTATATTTATCCTCATATTTGTCACCAAAAAGTTAATAAATCATTTATCAACGCGTATATAATAAAATTCCGCAATGTGTAGTTTGCCACTACCATAATTTACACCTGTCTTTTTGCAAAAAAAATAGTGACAAGTAAAGCTTATTACACTGTTCAAGAATATTTACAGGATAAAGATGTATGGAATTAATGTCTATTGAACTTTGATTTAAATTATAGTATTGACATTGAAAAAAGCAACTGTTGAGTTTCTTGCCGGCTCTTCTCAGCAGAACTGCCTTCCGAACCAGTGGTATGGTGGTGATATGAAAGCCTTAGGTTGAATATTTATTTATTAAGCTTTATAGGGAATCAAGTGTTATGACACTCCGTTTCTCATTTTTCGCCGAAGTCTTGATGCATTGCGTACTGAGTTACGGAAATTCGTCACCAGGGCGAACAAATGAAAATGTTTTATTTCGTCAAGTGGTAATCGAATCCACAACCGTCGTGTTTACAGTCATTCGCTTGTACCCCTGCGCCATGATGGTTCTAAAAGGTTAAAATTGTGCTATCAATAAAATTTATGAAGAGTTTGATAATAGTAGATGAGGTGTAAAAGTAAGTACAGAGACCGTAGCGTTTGGTGCTTCGTTCACTCTGGCTACCCTGCTAGTGATACAGTGTCAAGATATAAATAAATAAATGACATAGAACAAGACCAGAATATTTTTTGTAATTTTTAGCTGCACGTATTTCCGACATTGAAAAGTGAGGAACGGAGTGTCTTAACACTAGTTTGCCTACTCTACAATTTGCAGGATAAAGGCGAAAGCTTAAATAAAATGTTTTTTTTTATTTTTAAAAAGTATATATTTTAAATGCAAAATATAACGTTTTACAAAAAAAAATGTATTCACTGAAAGACCAAAGGAATTAATAACCAAGGAGGTCTCTGGAGGCTCCCTACTGTCGGCTCAACTGTGAGCGGCTAATTGTGTACTCGTATTTTATACACAATTTTATTAATGGCATGGTTTTTTATAGAAGCACTTCCTCTTTATTAACAAACGAGCAACCTCCAACCTCCGCGCGGCTTTGCCCGTCTCTTGTTTATTTAATATTATTTAAATGTAATTAGGGAAGATTGGTTGGATATTTTAATGGTTGTATGGCTATCTTATCGATGTTGTAATACACTTAAATCGTAATTTAAATCTTTTGGGATTTTGTTAAGATTACGGCGAACGCGATTTTTTTCCGAGTAAATCCCTATCAAATTAGGGATAGGGATAAAAAATTGTGTGTATGTTGGTCCATAAACTTCTTTGTCGGTCAGTGACTCCCATAAAAATTGGTTCAGCAGCTCAGCAGTTTATTTTCTCGGTGTATGCCCCATATTGTGAAGTATGCAGAGGGAACTTTGTTTTAAAACTCTCTGTTTTCTACACACCGTCCAATTTTGAGACATTGCGTTCTGGTGGAAATCAAAGGAAGGAAATGAAAATATTAATATTAATATACCACGAGTGGGAGGGAATCGAACCAACAACAGTCGTTTTGACGTTCACCAGTTACTTTACCGTTGCGCTACGACCATTTATTGAAAATATATAAAAACAATTTGAATACATACCCATATTTCATGACAAAACCAGGAACAAAGAAAATCAAACTTCACGTGTTCCATACATTTGGAATAGTCATCAATCTTTCGAAAAACCAATTTGTTCTCTTGTAGAATTATATCTGCCACTTCTAAGTATACATTGTAATATATTTTCTACGATATTCTAATATAATATGATTTATATGATACGATAAAAAAAATTCTACTATTTCTTCTGATGATCTGATCACAATACAATTATTTTTAAAATTAAACTAAGAAAAGGAGACTGAAACTATTCCATACATTTTTGGGTCCAGAATGTAAAGATATGAAAATGGTATGATTTAATAGATTTAGGTACATTATTCCCTCCTTGAAAACTATATAAATTTTGACAATCTGAGAGCTGAGTTATTAGAGATTTGATAAAAGTGAGGTTAAGTTCGCAGCACAATTTCTTGAATATCAACTTCTATAAAATATGTGATTACTGAGTTGTATAAGCATTAATGTTTATTATTTATAAATAAAACACATTTTAATGAATATTTTATTCTTCTTCTATTATCTATTATTAAAATGTCATCTAAGAGTGCAGGTGGA
>JAATLQ010035223.1:0-21639 GCA_013421005.1 Heliconius erato x Heliconius himera
TCAGTTCTACTACCAAAACCAGCGAAAGAAACAAAGGACAAAATGCCGTTATTTTCATCAAATTTATATAAATCAGACAACTGCACGCTTACTGTATATAAAAGTAAACCGAAAATATTAGATTTAATTTGAATAAATTGATTTTTTAAAAATAAATACGTATTTTCATCCACCCGTCAATTTGACGGATGCTCGTAAAGATAGGTATATAAGAAACGCCCGTAAACCTAGTGTTAATTAAGAAGACATTCTAAAGCAATTTACTTGTTTTAATTAATTCTGTTTATTGTAAAATAATAGTGTTGTGTTAGCTAGTTGATTAATCTATTCATTTATTTTTATATTATTTTATGTCATTTAAAACGTTTTTTAATAAATAAATTTAAAGCAATATGCGGCGTTGAGTTCTGCCACTCAACACGCAATGCCTCCAGAATTCGGCAGAAAGTGGGAAACGGAATGTCTTAGCTCTGGATTCCCTCTGCCTACCCTGCTGTGTGCGGGATACAGCGTGAAGCTGATATATATATAAAACAATATGACACGGCAATATAACTAAACTATAATTTTATTTTGGAGAGTTTTCTTTGTTATTTTGGAAATTTTTCTTTGATAATTTTTGTCTTGTTAAAATATATTAGGTTAGTTAAGTATAGAATGGTAAACAGTATACTTCTTCAGATAACCTTTATTTCAGTAATTACCGATTATAATCAGTACATAATTTTGATAACAATTGTCATTCAACCTACTTATGAAAGAACACTTGCGTGTTATTCTATATTTTATTAAAGTTTTTTTTTTCAGCTTTACAGTTTGAGGTACAGAACCCCACGTATAGCAAAATAGACAGAGGGAACCTAGTGTTAAAACAGTCTGTTTTCTACTTTCCGCCGAATATTTAAGGCATTGCGTGTTAAGTGGCGAAACTAAACGCCGCACTTTGCCTTGTTAGCAGAGTGAAGAAATAAAAATATTAACAAATAATAATTTATTCCTCCGAGTGGCAATAGAATCCATCGTGTAAACAGTCACAGTCACACACTCGTGCGCCACGACGGTCTCATAATTTCTAAACCAAGAAATATTAACAATACATAAATTAAAAAAAATAAGAACTATTCACGTAATACTCTACATATGTATTTGTAAATCGATAACTATTTACATATTGTAATCATAAATCGATTTATAACTTTACATCGAGATAGAGATTCTGAAACATTGTTGTGCCGATATCGATTTGGAACACAAAAGCGTTTCTTATTCGACCTTGGAAACGGTGGCAATCTCGTAATGTAACTTTACTATTGTAGTTATGAGGCCAGTCGTGGCGCAGGGGCACAAGTATGTGACTGTAAGCGCGACTAGTTGTGGGTTCCTTCCCCACTCGATGGAATTAAATGTTTATTTAAATGTATATTTTCATTTCTTGGCTTTGGTATCAAAAGTTTGTAGAGGCAAAAGCGCGGCGTTGTGTTCCGCATCTCAAAAACGAGAAACATAGTTCGCCAATATTACGTTCCCTCTCGATTTTTATTATAATTATTAAATATGTTTATTGAAACTTTAAATTTGATATGGCGTCGGCATATTAAAAGTTTTATTTCATTCAAGGTATTAAAAGTGAGTGCATTGTGGGAGTATGAACTATAAACATACATACCAATAGTTACATACACTTAAGCTACTTAAAAGTTTTTTTTTTGTTTTTAGCTTTATGCTATATCCCGCACACAAGAGGGTAAACAGAGGGAACTTAGTGTTAACACACAAGTTAAGACACGTTCCCCACTTTCCGCAAAATCTGGAGGTATTGCGTATTGAACGGCGGACCTCAACTTCGCACACAGCCGCACTTCGTCTCTACGCCAGAACGAAGAAATGAAAGAAAAATATTTCATTTCCTCGAGTGGGAATCGAACGCACAACCTAACGCGTTTACTATAACACGCTTATGCCCCTGCGCCACGACTGGCCTCCTAAGCACTTTAAATATGAAATAAGTGTTTTTTTATTAGCCCACAAAAAAAAGGAATCCACTATATAGTAATATAAATCCAGCAGTAGAACCATTATAGTAATAAAGCTAGATAGCGTACGACGTAGTCTCCACTTTTCTGGCAATATCCCAAACTGTAAAATGACTCACTGCGTCCCCTTTAAACTGTCCAAGTACGATTAAAATTTGTTGTGATTCATATTTTACTGCTAAATCATATCTTTCTTAATAATGGAGTATAACCAGCGAAACAAAAAAATGCAATTAACTTAGATATAAAAAATATTTTTTAATGCATTATTTGGCAATTTAATTCAATTTTTGTTTTGCACCACAAGAATTACATTAGGTTAATTGTTATCATTTCGGTATTGCAAAATAATTTAAACTTTGTTATGTTATTGGAACTGTATATTTTTCTGTATTTTTTATACAACTTCACGCTATATCCCACGTAGCTGGGTAGGTAGAGGGAGTCTAGTGTTAAGACACTCCGCTCCCCACTTTCCACGGAATTCTAGAGAAATTGTGTGTTGAGTTTTGAAACCCAACGCCGCGCTTTGCCTCAACATCAGAACGAAGAAATAAAAATATTAGAAATATTTCATAAAACTGTATGTTTGTACATTAATCAGCTTCACGCTGTTTCCTGCACACAGAAGGGTAGGCAGAGGGTACCTAGTATTAAGACACTCCGTTCCTTCTTTCCGCCGAGTTCTGGAGGTATTGCGTGTTGAGTGGTGGAATTTAACGCCGCGCTTTGCCTCGACACCAGAGCGAAGAAATAAAAATATTAGAAATATTTCATAAAACTGTATAATTGTACATAAATAACAATAACACGTTACAAAAACATCAGTAACTCCAACAAAAATAGTTCTATAACTTAATTACTTAAAAGCGTTTTACGGTATCAATATTCATTAGTGCGGAAGTTCTATCCGAGAGGGCCTCCAACATTTATCAACAGCGGGTGAAAGGTCAGAGGGCTGGTGTTGTAAACATCACTCTTCATTATACTTGGAGGGCCAAGGAGAGCATTAATTTAAAGAGGTCCGAAAGTAATAAATTGTTACGGTAGTCGTATCTTAAGACCTTATTTGAGACGCTTTAACTAAGTTCTAATGTCTTGAGATTAATTTATATGTTTTTTCACGTTTAAAGATATAGTTATATAAAAAAATCCACAGAGAAATCCACAGACATTTAAAAGGACTATATAATTATCTATCTACATATAATAACAACAGAGGCCAACCGTGGCGCAAGAGCACAAGTGTGTGACTAAACGCTACTGGTTGTGAGTTCGATACTGACTTAAGGAAATAAATCATTTATTTAAATGTATATTTTAATTTCTTCGCTATAGTGTAGAGGCAAAACGTGGCATGTAATTCCGCCACTCAACACAATGCTTCCTGAATTCGGTAAGAAATGGAGAACGGAGTGTCTTAACACACCCTCTGCTCACCTGTACGAGGTGCTAATTTAATTTTGATTTATATAATAATAAATATAAATGTTCTCATAATATCATCGACTAACCTGTAGTATTTCCAGACATATCAATGATGCACTTGCACTCGCGCGCGATCTCCCGCGAGTTGAAGGGGCGGACCCTCACCGCCACCTTCACTGACGACATGGCTGGGCTTTGATCAGCTACGCCACTAAAACATCAGTGCTTCACCCTGAACGCACCTGTGGACAACCGATTTATATTAGACACAAGTATAACTTCAATATTATATTTACTTACATTTATATTTCCATTTCTTCACTCTGGTGTCGAGGCAAAGCGCGGCGTTGAGTTCTACCACTCAGCACGCAATGCCTCCGGAATTCGGCAGAAAGTGGGGAACGGTGTGTCCTAACATTATATTCCCTCTGCCTCAATATATACATACATAGTAATATATCATTTTATTGTCATATGCATTATATTTTCTTATATTAATAATAAACTAAAGTAAATAATAACAAAAAAACATATTTTTAACAGAGATTGAATAAATATTATGTAATCTTATACTAATAAATATACGATAGTACAAACATAAGTATTTTTATAATATAAAGATAAAAATAAGCATTAATTGATAATATATATTAGTTGTTAATAGTGTATATAAATAATAATGTAAAAATATATATATAAAGGAATATATTAATAAGATTAAAAGGGCACGGATTAAGTGTCTGTACCACTGCTAATACAAAAATATTTTAGCCGTTACAAATATTTCATATTTTTAACTTAATATTTAAATTACAGAATTGGACGACTAGTTTTAATAGAAAATTATGCATTTAATTACTAAGAGCTTATACTAAAAAAATGCTTGTTAAAAGCAACTTATAATATAAGCATATTGTAATATTTCAGTAACTTCGAATAAAAAAAATAAATAAACTTTTCCCGAAATTTCACTTAGACTTCAATAAAGAGGACAAGTCTGTGTCATATTTAAAATATTAGAACAAAAACGAATATATCCAATAATATAACCTTTAGGTTGTGCTCAATGTTAGAAGCCTTTTAACGTTACATAATTTAAGCCAAAATTTTGATACCGAGAGTACTATATATGCTCTCTCGATACTGTATTCCACTTTTTTCCAGGTTTAAGGTGCCCTCTTCTTCTAATAATAAATAATATATATCAATTCACAAAAAAGTTAACTTTAGAGTTTTTTTTAACAAAAGATCTTGCAATAAAACATAAAAAAAATAAAATCTGTTATCTTTAACAATTAATCTAAAAAATGTTCATTCCTTTAACGAACTGCGCAAATTACGACGAAACTTAATGTAAAATGTGACCTAAAAACACTCATATCGGGGTTAATAAGAGAGCACTATTCATCGAAAAAATATCTCCGCGTTTAACCTCGTTTTAATAATTTAAATTCTCAGATGTGGAAATGAAAGAAAATTGTTTGAAAACCGTAAATTTTATTCATAACAGCGGACTTTGCTAATGATCTATTTATTATTAACTTCACGCTGTATCCCGCATGTAGGAGGGAAGGCAGAGAGCCTAGTGTTAAGACACTCCGCTCCCCACTTTCCGACGAATTTTGTACGCATTGCGTGTTGAGTGGCGGAACTCAACGCAATAATAAATAAAGTGTCAAAAATCTAAATATTTACAAAATTTGCATTTATGAAATAATAAATCAAAGAAAAATATGGAAATAAATACTGAAAGTACTGAAAATAAGCAAAGATATTTTTTTTATAAGTCTTTAGAACAAAGAAGATTTCATTAAATAGCGAGTCAAGAGCCGCTAGCCTGCTGTCACGGTCCGGATAGCATCTAAGCCAGCGGCGCACGAGTCGCCCGACTCTACCGTTTGCCTAAAGGTCATCGATCATCGATTTTCTTATATTCATCAAAATTTTGTGATTCATCACTGTATATATATTTAAAAATATTTTTTTAAAACACATCAGTGTTAGTAATTCTATTTTTATATTTAGTAAAAATGGATAGCAAAATTAATGCAATCTTAAGTAAATTTTCTTTTGATTTCAGTTTTTAGTTTTAGTTTTGAGTCGTTACCTTAAATAATATTTTACTCGTAATTATACATATAATCGCCTTGCTCAAGAACATTATATAATAAAAATTTAATTACCCACCACTAACTAAACTTAAGCTTGAAAATTGAACGAAAGATTTAAAACACTTAAGTAAAGACGCAACACAAAATAAACGACAGCACTTTCACAACAAAATAAACCACTCATTCCTCGACGAGACGTAGAAACGTACGAGACACAATCGATAACTTGGAGCGCATGGTTTTGTTACGATGTATTAAGAAGTCACAGTTGCTTACGGCACAAGGTTCGCGTACAAAATGGTGAATGTTTCCTGAAAACGGTCCTCGCGTGCCGCCGCCGCCAACGGTCGACTGACCACGGACTCGAAAGTATCGGCGCCACGGCCGCTGCACTCCCCACGCACTTACGTAACATCCACTGCAACCTACATCTTCGGACCGAAACGCCTGCGAAATTTCAGGAGATCGAAGGCGGCCATGAGAACGTGTCGCCGCAGAGATGACTCACCGAGCACCTGAGCGCCCTCTATGCATTTCAGATCCGAGGAGCTTTTAACCTTGGACACTCAAGCTGTGGCCGAGCGCCGAGCCGCGGGGGACTTACCCTGGTCCGGCGGCCGAGGGTGAGGTGGGGACGCGCTTCCGGTTGTTTTCAGAGATGTTTGAGAGCTGGGCGCTCCGATCAGGTCGCAGCGTCGGTCGGCATGACGTCGCCGATGGGTGCGCGGTGCGACTGCGGGCTGGAGGCGAAGGCAGCGGAGGAGCCGCGGCGGCGCATGCGCGCTACCCTTCCAGGGCCTTCGATCTAGCGCCCCGATGCGCGCCGCCCCCGCTCTCCCCCGCCCTCCCTCCTCCGCCCTCCGCCCTCCGCCGCGCGCACCTCACACCGCAAATAACGTTACCAAATCTACACAACCCGACCATTTCAAGTGTTCAACTCCCAGAGCGCAGCTGAATTGAGCCTAATTACTGCATTACATTTTTTTTTTACAACTTTAAATTGCAACGCGCCGCCTATAGTGACGTTGGATTTTCTTAACACCTCTAAATTGTGACTAAAATTTTAAACCTTTAAGAAATGAACATTTTGTTTATTATTGCATACTGTATAAAAATCGATTAATATTAGTAATAAATACTGAAATCGATAGCATTGATTGAAGCACAACACTAGGTTGACCATATTTAAAACACCAAAATTTAGTTAACGAAAAACGAAACTTCTATAGTACTTATAACGTATGTACGTGCATAAAAAAAAATATCTGGCCAAGACTTTTTTTCTTAATGTCGATTGTGTTGACTTAATATATAAATTATTTGTGTGTCTGCCTGTTTATAACCTAATAGCTATTGTAAACAACCAATTTACGTATTGCAAGACTGTGACTAAAGGGCCATAACAGACTAAAGCGAAGGAATTGTCTATTTTCTTGTTAATTAATATATAAATCAAAAATATATTATGTATTTATATTATTTATTGAAAAATATTAAAATTTTAATACATCAACCGTTTCCCTAATTGAAACACACTATAAAATTCTAAATGTCAACAAAACATGCTAAACGTTGCCATCAAAATCAAAATCAAACCTAAAAATCACGAAGGTTCCGGCAATTATCCCGATCGTAATTCATTTGGACTCACGTTAACCTTGTTTACGACGACGTTAGCCTTTTGAGGGCATTATGCGCACATTGGCACCGTCGTGTTACTGCTCTAATGACTATTAACTACACAATAGCGGTCTTAAGTTAAGTTAAATATTTTAATGAGAAGTAACGTACAATTTCAAAGGCCCGGTGTGGTGCATGGGTACAAAGTGTTACTGTAAATGGAACAGGTTCTGGACTGAATTTCCACTCGAGGGAATGAAGTATTTAATATTTTCATTTCTTTGCTGTGGTATTGAGGGAAAGCACTCCATTGAGTACCGCCACTCAATACGCAATACCTTCAGTATTCGGCGGAAAAAAGGGAACGTAGTGAATTAACACTAGGTTCCCTTTGCCTACTCTACTGTGTGCGGGATACAGCCTGACGTTAAAAACAAAGTACACTTTACATAGTATTTTAATCCACAGTTTATGTTTGGCTAAATAAACAGAGAACAACAAAGCTACGATCACAGCATAATTCCTTTAATGTCATCCTTCTCTTCATACATGCCCTCCGGCAATACCAGCATTCATCCAGTATCATCAATACTATTGTAGTCACAATCTGCCCATACCTCACTTTGGACATGGCATTCTTGCCTTATATATCTTTTATCGTACTTTAATTGTTTATTTTCAGAACATGCCAAAACCAGTTGAGTACGTATTTGTTTTCACTGTTACTCTTTTACTTTCACTTTGATTTTCCATTCTCTGTCTCTGTTTTATTGGAATCAGCTGACTCTACATATGTAGAGTCAACTGAGCTGAACTATTCTACTACAAAAAGGTCGTATTTTCAATTATTTTTTTATCAACATTCCCTTTCTGTAACATTTTATTTTATTTTTAAGTGAAAAGTCGTAGCAATATTATAAAAATCATAAATCAGTGAAATAAATTTGGCATATTCTTTAGATATAGTATAAAAAATAAGCTACTAAGAAATGACTGTAGGGAACAGAACCAGGGTCAAAGAACGACTCTTAGTCTTAATGTCTCCTATGACGTAACAGACAGTATTGATTATATACTGCCTTTATTTGAGATTCTGTTTAAAGCAATATTCTTCATTACGGCTTAACTTAATTATATTTTACCAAACACTAATTAAATTGATGATGGAATTCGTAAATTATATGAGCATAACATAAAAATAACTACATATTTATCAATTTTTTACATTTTTAAAGTGTTTATCCACACTTAGGAAAGAAAGATACTTATTTAGAAAACGTATAAAAAAAAATTTTTTTTTTGAACGTAGCGGTTCTATATAAGTACATATTTATCTATTTTTCTTTTATTCAATTCAATAAAAAATATGTATGTACAAATATTTTATAAAGGCCGTCGTCAGCGCAATGGCACAAGCATGTCACTTTAAACGTGATATGGTTGTGGCTTCGATACTCACTCGGGGGGAATAAATAATATTTTATTTCCTCGCTCTGGCAACTAGGAAAAGCGTGGCCGTTGATTTCTGCCACTCAGTACACAATGCCTCAAGAAATCGACGGAAAGTGAGGAATGATATTTCTGAACACTAGGTTTACTCTGCCTACCCTGCACTGCTATAAGCCGAATAAAGCATGAGACTGAAAAAAAATGTATGATGCACCTACATACATGTGTAGGTATGTACATATGTTTTATGCGTAGATTTATGGGACTAAAAATTTTCAACTTATTCTCACATAGAATAATTAAAATCAAATAATTAAACAAATTAAGTTTTTCCTATACAAATCAAATCAATCCGCTTCACACTGCATCCGCTTTCCACATCCCACACACAGCAGGGTAGGCAGAGGGAACATAGTGTAAAGACACTTCGTTCCCCACTTTCTACCGGATTCTGGAGGCATTGTGTGTTGAATGGCAGAACTCAACGCAGCGCTTTGCCTTGACACTAGAGCAAAGAAATGTAAAAATAAAAAAATTAAGTAAATATTTCATCTCCTCGAGCGGGGATCGAACCCACAACCAGTCGACAGTCACACTTTGTGCCCCCTGCGCCACGACTGGCCTCATAGAATAATTAAAATCAAATAATTAAATCAATTAAGTTATTTCTATACATTCAATGAATGATTGAAAATGAAGAAGCCAGGGTCAAGGTACGGCGACACGCATTATTGGTTATGCGATGACGCAATACGTATTGATTGAAGCTCTCTCACTAAAGTGATAGACTAAAAGGAACCCTTTACATAGCACAGGTCAAAATTTACAAAGCCTTTGGTAGACTCTTAAAATAAGATTTTTTATCACGCTGTATCCCGCATATCGCAGCGTAGGCAGATGGAGCCTAGTGTTAAGACATTATTCTCTCTATTTTCCGCTGACTTTTGGAGTTATTGCGTGTTGAGTACCGGAACTCAACGCCGCGCTTTGCCTCGAAAAAAAAAAATCATTTCCTAGAGCGAAGCCTATCGGATCTACAGTCACACAATTAAAGTGCACATTTAAAATACATATATTAATAGATATGTGAAATGTTATGAAACATAATAATTACAAGTAAATAACAATCACCAACGTCCGATCAAAGGTTTTACCGGCCATTTTTGTCTCATTTGTATGTATATAATTATAGTATATCATAGTAACACTTAAAACGCACTATTCTTAAGCCAAACAAGATAGATGATACTTATTTAGAAAACGTGTAAAAAATTTTAAATTTTTATTCGTTTTTTAAATAAGTATTTATCTTTTCTAAGTGTGGAATAACACTTTAAAAATTTTAAAAAAGATAGATGATGCCCAGTAATAAGTTTTATATGTATACATGACCTTGGCAACGAAAATGAATCTTACCGGTATTATGACACAAAAACGACTTTTACAAGAGAGCAACCTCTCAGTGAAATACTTATTCAAAATATTTAATTAATTTTTCATATTTCAAATAGGCAATATGCAAAATTCAAAATGTGTGTAAATTAGAAACTTTAACTAACAGTGAAGTAAGACATTCAGTTTTTTTGTTTAAATTATTTATATAATAAAAAAATATATCTTAAAACGATTTAAGTGTTTTTTTAATAAGGATAAGGAGGCTTCAGGATGGTCTGATGGTTTACATAACATGTATATTATAAACGATATATTACTATTATAGCTTTCATATTAAGGACATCGTGGCGCAGGCGCACGAGCGTGCGTCTATAAATGCGACGGTCGTACGTTAGATCCCACGCGGGGGAACGGAATTGTCTCAAAGGGAACGGTTCCTTCTGCCTATTCTTCTTAGAACACATTACATCTTATACATATACATTATACATTACATCTTGAAAGTATACACAATAATATTTAATATTCACAACGCATAAGACTCAGATCAAAAAATTATATTAGATTTATAAGAATTTAGAAAATAACATATTTTAGTAAAACGAGTAGCTTTTAAAGCAACAATTTAATCATGACTCCTGACATTTTTAACGGTCTCGTGGGCGGTGGTTGGCGACGTTTTTATGTCATCATCAATTTTACTTAATGAAGAAATTAAAACCAAAAGTATTTTAATTATATTCCATTCGAAAATTTTAGGGAAGTATTAAATAAAATAAATATTTGCGTATATAAAAAAACAACAAACAACAATAGATTACAATTTTTGAAGGAAAATAGGGAAGTTCAATATATTTACATAATAATTATACGCCTCTTAACACGCAATGCCTTTAGAACTCGGCGGAAAGTGGAGAACGGAGTGTCTTAACACTAGGTTCCCTCTGCCTATCCTGCTGTGTGCGGGATATAGCGTGAAGCTGATTTAATTTTTAATTATATTATACTTATTATCATATCTCTTCTTCATTCACCGGAATTAAATGTGACATGTGGGGCAATAGAGCACATAGAGTGTAAGCGTGATTGTTGCGGCCACTCAACACGCAATGCTTTGATTTCGGATGCAAAGTTAACAACTGAGTGACTTGACACTAACTATTTTGCTAAGCGTAAAGTTGATAGTAAGCTGTAATATGTAACTAAATCTACAAGCGAGACTTTTAATATTTTAATATTTTTATTTTCTCGCTCTGGTAATATGGCAAAGCGCGACGTTGAGTTTCGCATCTCAATACGAAATGCCTCAAGAATTCGGCGGAAAGTGGGACGGAAGTTTCTTAACACTAGGTTCCTAAGTTCCATGACTGTAAAATTGACTGGTTGTGGGTTCGATCCGCGCTCGAGGAGATGAAATATTTATTTAAATTAATATTTCCATTTCTTCATTCTGGTGTCGAGATAAAGCGCGGCGTTGAGTTCCGCCACACAACACGCAATGCCTCCAGAGTTCGGCAGAAAGTGAGGAACGGTGTGTCTTAACACACAACAGGGGTGTATGCGGGATACAATGTGAAATTGTATTTTATTTATTTATTTTTTATAAAAAAAATATACGAATACATTTACATTTCCTATGGTAGATAAACTTTAAAAATTCTCAAACTAAAAAGTATAAGACTTGAAAAAGCTCAATACACTGTATCTGGTATGTTGACGTCAATTCCAACCCAGCGTTGCCAACATTGTGCACTTCGACTACGGATGAAGCCTACAGTAAATAAGACGCTGAAAATGTTATGTAATCCACATTGTTACCGGAAACCAATGCGAAGTTGGATTTGAAGGGCTTTTGTTTATATACAATACATATGTCGATCACTATCCGGTTTTTTTTTTAAGAAAATAAATATAGACATTTTTACGCATCTACCGATAAACGCTAGCGCTGGTTCTACGCTACATCATTTCAAAACTATTTCTTCATTTTCCAGCTTGACTTTTACCTTTGAACCAAGTATTAAGACACTCCGGTATCCACTTTTCGCCAAATGATCGAGGCGTTGCGTGTTGATTGGTAGAACTCAACACCGTGATTGGCCTTCGATATACAAATATAATGACCAAACTTAGACAAAAACTAAAAAGTAGAAAATAATACTTCAAATTAAAGATAACAATTAAAGAACGATTAACTAAGTTACTGCTAAACTTATATACCTATCTATTTACTATTGGTTATTTGATTTTTTTTTATAAATTTTGTTAGTTTTTATATAATTATATCTCTTAAGATTGATTTTAAAAAGTTAAGGAAATTTAGACTACAGAGTAATGAAAAATATACACAAAATACGGTTTTTTTTTATACATGAAACTTTATAATTAAAAAATAACAACTTTAATAACCAATCAAGAACAAAAAAAGGCACGAACGACAAAAGTCTCTGGCTCCTAACAAACACGTAAATAAAAACATGAAACTTATGAGTTATAAAAGTTAAATTTTACACAGTACAAGTATGTATGTATGTAAAATGTATTGACGACTATTGATTCTCATCCATAGGCGAGAGTTTTAAAGCCATTTTGCAAACAATAGGTAGACGCTTCGATACATGAGTGTGTATAGTAGTTATACATATTCATTCGAAATTTAACACACGATTCAAAGAGAAATGGGGTCACTGTTACTTACATACTGTGAATTTTTCATGCTGTTTTCCGCGGTAAGCAGGTTAGGCAGAGAGAGCCTAGTGTTAAGACTCTCCGCTCCCCATTTTCCGTCAAATTCTAGAGACATTGCGTATTGAGTGACGGAAGTCAGATCCGCGTTTTAGATAGATATAGCTATCATATGAACATAGAATTTTTTAAAGACATTCAAGGTATTTTAAGGCCAGGCGTGGCACAGGGGCACAAAGTGTGACTGTAAAACCGACCGGGTGTGTGTTCGATCCCCACTCGAAGAGATGAAATATTTACTTAAATTTATATTTCCATTTCTTCGCTCTGGTGTCGAGGACAAGCGCGGCGTTGAGTCCTGCCACTTAACACGCAATGCCTCCAGAATCCGGCAGAAAGTGGGGAACGAAGTGTCTTAACACTAGGTTCCCTGAAGCTGATTATTATTATTTAAGGTATTTTTTGCTACCTAGTTAGTAACTTTTCAATGATCGCCACAAATTACATTAACTTAGTTGCAACATAAAAAGCCCTGTAGTGTAATAGCTTCGCCCACGTCTCAAAGAAAGCTTTTTACTGTAACTTTAATGGATACTCTTTTGAGCGGTTATAAAATTGCACGACGGTGATATAAAATTATACAGAATAAATTCAGTAAACAAAACAATAAAATAAAAATCACATAAAATATTTAAGTATTAGTTTTTAGTCCAAATTTAAATAAATAAAAATTAACTGAAATCTTAAAATTAATTTAAATAGCAAATAAACGAACGGTAACGGCGCGGCGTTAAGTTCCGCCACACAACACACAAAGCGTCCAGAATTCGATGGAAAGTGGGGAACGTAAGTGTCTTAATGGAAACAGAGTGCCTCAACACTAGAATCACAGTTCCACATAATGTGCTACGAGCGTAGCTCTTCCTATTTTTAAGTATTCAGTTTACTATCACTTAATAATAAAGGTAATTTAATTAAATTAACATTCATAAATCAAATTTAAGGCCAGTCGAGGCGCAGCGGCACAAAGTGTGACTGCAACCTATTGGTTGTGGGTTCGATTCCCACTCGAGGAGATGAAATATTTACTTAAATTCATATTTTCATTTCTCTGGTGTCGAAGCAAAGCGCGGCGTTGAGTTCCGCCACTCAACATGTAATACCTCCAGAATCCGGCAGAAAGTGAGGAACGTTGTGTCTTAACACTAGGTTCCCTCTTCCTACCCTGCTGCGTGCGGGATACAGCGTGAAGGTGATTTAATTTATTATTACTCAGCAACAAACTACGATAACAAAATAATCATAGGTATTTATCATTTACATATATATTTTCTCCAATTAATTGTTATCTACTAATAGAAGGCTACTATTAGGCAAAGATAAATTATCATCTGTACAATATCTTGATTAAAATCAACTTTCACGTAAAATCAAAATACTCTCTTTGATGTTACCTCCACCTCCTACCATCCTACCACCGTAGCGTTTGGCGTTCCGTTCTCTCTGACTACACCGCTAGGGATAAAGCGTGAAGCTAAGTTAAGTTAAGTTAAATTAAGTTAAGTTAAATTAAGTTTGATATTACGTGATTTGTGTAATTAATAATATGAATTTAATTTTGGAAGATCATAGCCGCATCGGTAAGGTTGCTATAACCGTTGGCATGTTCATAGCTGTATTCGAATTTTGAATTTCGAATGCAAATGGGTCCCGTGATGGTACCTAATGCTTATCATATGAGGGTATTTCTAAACTAGTCAGTGCAGGACTAGTATTAACCAATACATCATATTAATAAAATACTTAGAAATGGAGATTAAAATCGTAGTTTTAATCGCAATATGTAGATAAAATGTATATTAACTGATTGAAATTTTACTTTTTTTTCGCTCCATCTCGCCCAGGTTTCCAGAGGGAACATAAGAACCTAGTGTTGAGGCACTCTGTTCTTCATTAACGCTACGTTCCCCACGTTTGCCGAATTCTTAAGGCATTGCGTATGGAGTTGCAGAACTCAACGCCGCGCTTTGCCTTGTTACCTCAGCGAGGAAATGAAAATATTAAATATTTAATTCCCCCGAGTGGGAATCGAATTATAAATAAGGTAATCAAGTCAAAATTAAAGTTGAAATATAAAGGCATTTTACTCGAAGCACTTATTGCAGTCGCTCCCAGCGGGTTCCGCTACAAATATTTCTATGAAATTGAAGAACACGGCTACAATCCCCGCGGACGGCCGTCACTGCGAAACGAGATTTGTTGAAGTTCCCAATAC
This sequence comes from Heliconius erato x Heliconius himera, assembly GCA_013421005.1. Classification (NCBI taxonomy): domain Eukaryota; kingdom Metazoa; phylum Arthropoda; class Insecta; order Lepidoptera; family Nymphalidae; genus Heliconius; species Heliconius erato x Heliconius himera. The sequence continues at coordinate 14,997 of JAATLQ010035223.1, forward strand.
AAGTGACACAATTATTAGAACAACACGGGACTTGCGGTTGGAAATATTTTGGTATTAAAAGGTACGTAATAACATTGTAAACCTATATGTAATACATTTAATTCAGAATCATTTTTAGGTCACTCTTCATATAGCGAAAAATTTGTGTCAAAACTCTGTATTCTATTAAGTTAAAGTGGCAGAATTAAAATTTATTAAATTTAAGAACTAAAATGGATAAATTACTAAAAGAAAACAATTAAATATTTCATTTGTATACCTTTTTTTGGAAATAGCACTCTAAACTAAAAGTGGTTTTAGTTGTAAAAATAGTTATCTAGCACAACCATATTAAGTTTTAAAACCGTACTTCTCGCGTTCCTTTTAACAAATAATCTAGTTAAAACAGCAACGCGCTGTAATGAGATTGGGGTGGTTCTCTTCAGAAAGTTTTTAAACGAACAATATTTATTAACCTCTTTTAAGTAGGTACTTGTTATGCCAGTCGTGGCGTGGGGCACAATAAGAGATTGTAGACGCTATAGGTTGTATGTTCGATTCCCACTCGAGGAAATAAATATTTTATATTCCATTTTCTTCGCTCTGACGTCGATGCAGAGCGCAGTGTTGAGTTCCGTCGCCCAATACGATCAACAATTCCTCAAAAAAATCGATGGTAAATAGGAAACGGAGTGTCCTAACGCTAGGTTCCCTCTGCCTAGCAGAGTAGGTAAACGAGACAAAAAAAGTACTTCTTGAGAATAAATTTTGTAAAATTTAATTTTGCATACTAAAGCTAAAATGATATTTAAAACGAAAACATGTATATTTAAATTTATTTATATAGCCATAATATGTGAAACTTGAACTACTTGTGCTTAAGCGTAACGCAACCGTTATTAAAATTATTTTAATCAGAATAAGTGACCGCGCTATAAGATCTCATATGGAATATTACAGAAATAATTTATATACATTATGATTAATGATTATATGTATGGAGAATAAGATAAATATCTTGTTTTTCTATATTATCTTTAACGATGTAAGTTTCTAAGTACATATACAATATAAAATTCATATAACATAAATCATATTCCGCCACTCAACACGCAATGCCTCCAGAATTCGGGGGCAAGTGGGAAACGGAGTGTCTTAACACTAGGCTCCCTCTGGCTACAATAATATATGCGGGATATAGCGTGAAGCTAAAAAATAATAATAATCATATGTAACACACCTAAACCTAAACAAGGATAGGTCTAAAATACAACAAATCTTGAAAGAACAGAACCCTTACATTAATTGGAACATGAAAGTTTTAGCGCGAAATATACATTGATATCTAAATATCAATATCTTTTTCGAATATTTACTAACATTTCTAAAAATGCATAATGTCTAGAAAGCTGAGGCCAACGACAGTCGTGGCGCAGCGGCACGAAGTGTGACTGTAAAAGCGACTGGTTGTGGGTTCGATCCCCACTCGAGGAAGGATGAAATATTTACTTAAATTTATATTTCCATTTCTTCGCTCTTGTGTCGAGGCTAAGCGCCTCCAGATTCGGCAGACAGTGAGGAACGGAGGGCCTTAACAGAAGGTTCCCTCTGCCTATCCTGCTGTGTGCGGGATACAGCGTGAAGCTAATTTATTTATTTATTTTGTTCTAGAAAGCTTTCACTAGCCATGTTGTTAGCCATTTAAAAGAGAACTGACAAAAGAAATTAAAAAAACTCCTTCTTGGGCCTTATATAAACCAAACATAGGAATGCGCATCGAGGACGAACGCCTTGACCTAAATAGTTTTAATCCACTCTTGGGAAGGAACATACTGTGAACAGCTCTACATTAAGCTTTTAAGTGAACCTAATAATTGAAATATAATGTAAAATTATTTAAGTAACCTTGGAATATTAAAATTTTCTTGTTTAATACCTATGTATTAAACAAGAAAATTTATATTTTCTTATAGAGACCGTCATATTAATTTATAGAGACCGTCGTGGCACAGGGGGCACAAGGGGGTGACTGTAACGCGACGGTTGTGGATGCTTTCCCCACTAATATATAATTTAGAATATTTAATCATTTTTTTTAGTCAGACACTAATAAAACATAAAGTTTCTTATATAGATGAAAAAATTTGTATTTCTACCTTTTAACTATGAAAACATCATGCTTAAAAAAAGTATTTTTTAGCGTCACGATGTTTTCCTCACACAGTAGGCAGAGGGAACCTAGTATTAACACATTTTGTTGAGGCCAGTCGTGGCGTAGCGGCACGAAGTGTCACTGTAAAACCGACTGGTTGTGGGTTCGATCCCACTCGAGGAGATGAAATATTTACTTTCCAAAATTTATATTTCCACTTCTTCGATCTGGTGTCGAGGCTAAGCGCGGCGTTGAGTTCTGCCACTCAACACGCAATGCCTCCAGAATTCGGCAGAAAGTGGGGAACGGAGTGTCTTAACACTAGGTTCCCTCTACCTACCCTGCCGTGTGCGGGATACAGCGTGAAGCTGATTTTTTTTTTTTTTTGTTCCAAATTTTCCGCCGAATTTTGGATGCGTTCCGCGTTGAGTGGGGTATTTAACGCCGCACTTTGCCTCAACACCAGAACGAATAATTAAAATATTTTATTTCCTCGAGTGGTAATCGAATCAACCAGCCGCGTTTACAGTCACACACTTTGCGTCCTTGCGCCAGAATTGACCTAGTCCTAGACCTGACCGATAGTACAATATAGAATACATAATATTTCACCACCAGTTTGAACAATACCCTAAAGAACAAGCATCCTATTACTTGGAACCTGTAAAGCCGCCCTACAGCAGCTTGCGGCTCGAGGGCGGACGCGGTGACCTACATAACATCTTAAGCTCTCGACGCCACATATTGTACAACATTAGCTTTTTATCTTTGTGTCTTTTTATTTTCGTATATATTTTTTTATTTAATATAATGTCGATGTTGTCATTATTTATGGTATCTTTTAAATGTGTACATAACTTGATAAAATTGGTGTTGTAGGTTCGAGTTCCCACTCGGGGGAATGAAATATTTAAAATTTTCAATTCTTCGCTCTGGTAACAAGATTAATGGCGGCGTTGAGTTCCGCCACTTAAACACAACGTCTCATAAGTTCGGTAGAAAGTGGGGAACGAAAAGTCTTAGCATTAGGTACCTTCTAAACCTACCCTACTAAATGCGGGATACAGCGAGAACCTGAAAAACAAATACTTTGTTAACTTTAGTTAGTAAAGTAAACAAAATATTTGTTAGTACTAAGCCTACCATCCAAATTAAACATGATAAATTAAATAGCAGCAACCAATGTCACACTTTGTCTTGTCTAAGCGAAAAAGCAAATGAAAATATTAACATTATGTTCTTCCCGGGTAGAAAATAAACTCGTCGCCGACACAGAGCGACACGAATTCTAGGCATTAGTCATTTTTTAGTTATTTAGTTATTTAATTAAGTAAAAGTACTTTCTCCTCTCGCTCTCGCTCTCACTCTCTCTATCTCTCGCTCTCTCTCTCTCTCTCTCTCTTACTCAATGAATATTTAATGTAGAGTTTAAACGAGCAAACCTATAAATACTATCAGACTTGCTTTAGACAAAGTCCATTTACTACCGCTCTGTGGACAGCCGGGGGGCAAAATCCTTTGAGATGTGTAGCGTCGGCGACTGATATTAAAATATTCATGATCTGGGAACGCTTGTTCGTAGACGTAGCGACATCTTTGAATGACAGTAGAACAAATTAGAATATACATTATATATACAACTATAATTTATAATTTGTTCTACGTTTGCACAGGGCCACAGGTGTATGAATATAACGGCGACTGGTTGTGAGTTCGAATCCCACTCGAGAAAATGAAATATTGAATATTTTCATTTCTTCGCTCTGGTGTCAAGGCAAAGCGCGGCGTTGAGTTCCACCGCTCAACACGCAATGCCTCCAGAATTTGAGGGAAAATGAGGAGCGAACTGTCTTACCACTAGACTCCCGTCTTCCTAACTTGCTACATGCTTTGAAAGCTTTTGAAGCTGATTTTTTCTATTTTATATTCAAGAAATTAATTATAATACAACGAAGCAGCAATTCTAATATTTCTTCAATATGAAGACATTTAGATCATGTAACACGTTACATTAGCTTAGCATTTTACTTTATACGTATCTCACAAAACCAATTTAGCTATGTTACTTTATTTTCCTGCTTTTCTCATATATTAAGAGAGCCGAAGCGGGGATTTTGCACGTTACTCGAGCGCGTCAGAAAATCATACGGAGAGAAATATTGTACCCCTACTATATATGTATGTACCCTTCATATAGGGGAGCTCGTTGAGGATAGCTCGTCAGATTAGTAAAAAAAATAATAGCACTTACGACGATGCCAATGTTGATGGTTTTTTAAAAAAAAATTTAAATAATATGATATATTAAATGGCAGCAGATAAAGCTGTATACGAATAACCTACGTGACACAAGGAAAAAACAAACAGTGGATAGTACAAAATATGAAGATATGTAATAAGGAATAGATGACGACGCTTTAACATCATTTGTTATTGTATAAATATTATGGTTCATTCTGCCATTTTCATAACAGTCTCAAGATATTTACAATAAAATATATATTTTTATTAATTAGTACAACAAAATATTACTACAATATGTGTATTAAAATTAACAACTTAAAACGTAGTTTTTAGAAATAGTAAAAAATTATATTGGACTGCAAGGTTCCTAAAAAGAAACATATTGATTTCATTTAATTTTCATTACTCATTTTCTTTTAAGTAAAGTATCGAACATACTGATTTATAACTTAGACCAATTCTGCTATAATTTATCCAACATTTCTCATATTTATCATTTTTATAGGTTTTGAAAATCATCGCAAAAAGTAAAGAATTAAGTCATATGTCACTATTTTGTTTACTAAATTCGAAACAGAATAGAGCAGGAGATGTATTGATATTATAAAAAACCCACAACTATACAACATACATGTATCAGATAAAATAATAAAAGAAAATACAAAATAATTAAAGAAAACAAGTAAAAAAAGAGTAAAATGCAACAATACATCCATGTGATCCCTCTTGGTTCCCAAAAAAACAAATTAAGTACTTTAAACTCACACTTCACCAACTGTCGGGGTGTTCACGTAATGCGAATCAACGCAAAGGCCAAGGGTCAAACTGGAGTGCACAATCAATAACGCTCAATTTAACCATATAGGTATTTATATGTACATATATCAAAATGTATGGAGAACTTTAACAACTATATTAACAATATTATATAAATGACTTTGAAATAGCAGTAAATTTTGCAGTTATGCTCCATAACTCGTATTACCTTGATATCTTTGTAAACCTCAGGATTTGATTGAATTTAATCTAAAATAATTACTATATATTATTATATTTGAAGAGGTACACAGAATGGCAGGTACTAGCGAGAATGTCACGGAGAGAATGAAGAAGAATGGCAAAAAAGATTTATGATGGAAAAGTGAGTGGTCAGAGAGATAGGTAGAGACCTCGGTCGACCTTCGAAAACACGGTGTCAAAAATACTGGAGGAAGATCACATAGAAAGCATGAGGATCCACGGGAGGGCATATATGAAGAGGTTGATGATAGTGGACGAGGCAAAAGAGATATGTAGAGACCGTAGCGTTTGGCGCTCCGTACTCTCTGACTACCCCGTTAGGGATAAAGCGTGATGCTAGTTTACTTTAGTTTTATATTATTATATTTTTTGATAAATTGTTAATAATTTTCATGCATATGTTTGCATAAAAAAATAAAGCATTCGTGGTACTCTATATTAATCCAATCAATCAAAAACAGCAATCTATAATTTCTAATAACCTTAAAAAAATTAAAAAGCAATTAACCATTTATGAAAAAAAATTTCAGAAAAATTTAATAAAAAATTATAAATATTCATAAATCGTAAGTAATTAGTAAGTACCTAGTATAAAAATCATCTCCTCGCTCTGGTAACGAGGCAAAACGCGACTTTAAATTCCGCCACTCAACACGCAATACCTCCAAAATTCGGAGAGTGGGGAACGGAAGTGTCTTAATGAAAACGGAGTGTATTGACACTAGATTTTCTACAGAGACGAGTAAGCAATAATGACATTAAGAAAGCAATTCTTACTGCATCCCAATCAACATGGTCGACGACCACCAAAAATCAACCCGAATATTGACACAAAGGAAATGATGAGGAATTTGGGAGGGCTCCTCTAGCCCTCCAAACGCCGTAACATCTAATTGACATTGATAATGAACCTACTAACCCTCACGAACGCAAGCTATTAAAAGAACTTTCTGATAGACCGATCAATATTTTCTTTACAAAAACCATAACTTAATTAAGTAAAACGCAGTAACGAGAAAGGCACGGACGATCAAAAGTCTGTAGCGCACAGCTAATATTTATATATAACCATGGAACCTACTGTAGGTTTCTTGGGTTCCTCTACCTACCCTGCTATGTATGTGCAGTATAGCTGAATATATAGTGTAGTTAAAAACATTTTCGCACGTAGGTCTCAAATCCGCCTACGCGTAGATACATCATCTACGAAAGGCTACGCTTTTACGTAACGACCATCAAACTATAGAA
>JAATLQ010035224.1:0-27582 GCA_013421005.1 Heliconius erato x Heliconius himera
GGGAGGCCGATCTTCATCCATACCTACCCACAATTTACAAACAAACAGAAATATAAAAAACTTACCGAAACGAACAACACAAAAACACAAATATTAATTTAAAACCACCAAATTATACTAAAACTACATATAACCAACTATTTAAACACTAATATCCAACAATTTTGCAATAAAATTTAGAATTTTTACAACCAAATCTCACTATACGTGTGTCAACCAGTACATACGCCAGCGAAAAACTACATTTACATCAAAACTTTTAAATTCTATTGTCAATGTCAAGTATTCCCGCGCATAGATAAAATTATAAATATATTTTTCTGACGATTAAATGGCTCTATGGCAACATTTAAGGCACAAACAAAAGTAAACAGTATAATGGCAGTTCTCCAAAACGCACAAATTTCAATTTCCCTGTGATTACTCATTAATAGTAAATAATTTTAATAAGATGAATATCAGATTAAATACTTAACTAAATAATAAACAAGGCGTCTAGACAAGGTTGATGATTTAGTATATACAAAAATATATTTTAAGAAAAAACCTTCAAAAAATTGAATATTTTACGTGGAGATATGGTGTGTTCTTAGCTAATTTCTTTTCAAAAATATTCGTAATTAAACTATATTAATTTTATTTGCTATTTTTAATGAAATGAGTACATACTTAAAGGTTTCAATAATAAAACGTGCTTATAATTTAGGTGTAGCTACACAAAAATCGATCGCAAAAAAAGTTTATAAAAATAGGGTCATTGAGCGAGCGAGTTTTTGTTTTAAATATTGCCACGAAAATACGTTATCTAACGTAGTGTTTATTTTGGCTTATAATAATGTTAGCATTCAGAGCTTTAATTTCCGACGGTGCAACTGCCGCCACGGATGCTTTAACAATTTATAAATAAGTCTTAAATTGGATTCTCCTAATTTTAGCACATGAATTGTCATTGATATCTTTATTTACTACTTATAGATTAAAAATGTTTCGGCAATCGTTAATATATACTTATATTGACATTTTGAACAAATCTGTAATCAGTAAATTTCATGTACTTTGAATGACTTTTTCATACAATTCCAACGTGTTTTATGTAAAAACGTCATTGGTTGCGACGTCATTGGTAGTAAAATAGTAAAAGATGGCAATGACGCTGGAAGAAAAGTAGCGAAGACAATGATTATTAGCTTTTAGAGTAGAAGAATGGGTCTAATTTCAAGCTGTAGTCCTGAATCTTAGACATATTTCTAATAGTACTAGTACTCACTGATGGGTCGTGTGAAGAATTTTTAATGTTTAAACCAGCTATGACTAAAAATTTACGTAATACCTAAATTTTGTTCGTGAATTTTTCTCGGATTTTATTCTTCTGAATCTTCTTGCTATATCACTTCCATAGCATTTAGTTTCAGTGTATTGGAAACGTTATAAATAATATTACTGTTTTTAGCATTTAGAACAGTACAAAAATAAGCTACTTCAACTTCAACTATTTTATCAACTGTTACCACTCGTCAATCTCTTTAAAATTGTCATGTTTTTTCGTGATCTCTGTATATATCTTTTCTCCCGAGCGAGGGTTTGGGATTTATAAGACCCGATATTATTACTGTACAGTTACTATCTAGTTTTTACAGTTACTATCTAGCTAAATAAGTAAGTATTTAATTTCAATTCTGTTGTAAAGAATCATTATTGGTACCACAGCATCATTTTTCTCCAGTTGCTTATCATTATTCTACACTAATCGTCATTGTCCGATTTAACACATTTTTTAAAAAAACCATTTATAAAATAACTAGAGGTTGTTCATAGATGCCACTTCAATAAACGTGCATTATAATGTCCAAGCTTACATCTCACAGCAAAATTACGGCTTTACACGCTGGTTTTAAAAAAGACATAATTTTTGGTTAAAAATAACAATTTTAGGAGAACTGCCAATAATTTAGTCCAATTTTATTAATTTTATAAAAGAAATTCTATGAAATATTATTTTTATATAGAACAAAAAATATTATAGTCTTACTTATTTAGAAAACGTATAAAAATTTTAACGTGGTGGGATTTGAACCCTCGCCTCTTGAAAACTGTTTGAGTGCTCTGACCACTAAACCATACGTTCTCATCAAGCTATGTCGGAATTCTTATAAACTTGTTAGAACTTATTTATGCATACTTACCCATATGGACGTGTATAATATCGAACTCCCTAAGGACGAAGTCGTAGCGTTTCTTAAGGATTCCCAGGCGATCGCGTACGACGGACTCGCTCAGTCCATCAAGGTTAACTCCCTCCAGCGTTTCGAGGGAGTTAACAAGGATTTAAGCCCACAAACCAATGTCCGGGATTACATAACCATCGATACTGAAATGGAAGTAAGTAGCCACGGGTTGCGCAGACGGCGATTTCGAGACCGTCGTCACTGAAGCGGCTAAAAGGAAGGCGATGATCGTCGAGAACACCGCGATCTCCAAAGTACCGAAAAAATTAGTCGTTGCTGCCGCACCTGACGCGCGTGTCAACAGTGGCGATACCGTTTCTCTGCTCCTCGCGGTAAACGTGGCCACTCAGGACGTGGCTTACGCGCCATCACCAACGGCCTCTCAGGTCACCTCGACCGGCACCTCAGGCCCTGCGACGACGACATTACGCGTCCGCATGACTCCGCCCGTCATTTATCAGGACAAGTAGGCCTGGGAAATGATGTTCGCCTGGATGATCGCGCAGAAGGTGAACTTCACCACTGCACGAACCACCCAGGTTGACATTAAGGTCCAGTGTCCTATCGCTTACGCGTTATGGTAAAGGGAACCAATCCCTAAGGAGATCTAATCTAAACTCGTACTCGTACCTTCAATCCCAAGGCTTCCCTGTCCGTGAGCTACATTGAATGTACCATTTTAAAACAAAATGACCGTATGATAGCGTCTTAGTTATTTTAGATATTTCCCACGCGGGAAAGAATATATTTAACGTTAATTCGATTTGCTACTTGACAGGCCTCCGTGACGGCCTCGTGGAGCCTCTCCGCAATCGTGGTTTGATTGAGCAGTGCCACCACTTCCAACTTTACGGACATTCTGCCCGTAACTGCAACGCGCGTCCTAGGTGCGGAAAATGCCAAGGAGACCATGGAATTGCAGATTGCCCCAGTAAGGTCCCAAGCCCCACCATATGAAACCCCACCACATGAAATTTTAAGGACGTGGTCGTGTGCTGCTCAGACCCTAAAATTAATTTTAGAGAATTTTTACATGATGTTGAATCACTAGCGGCTTTTTGCCATACCTTTGCCATACCAAGACCTTTTTGCCATAATTTGTGTTACATCTTAAAAATAAAAGAAAATTTTATAATTTTAGTAAAATTTATTGTGATATGCAGATATTAATTTCATTTTTAACCGGCTTCTGTAAGAAAAAGAGGTTATCAATTCGACTGTATATTTTTTTATGTTTGTTACCTCAGAACTGTTGACTGGGTGAACCGATGATTTTTTTTATTTAAAAGTTAGTGCTTCCCGCGTGGTTCCGGTTTTTAAAATTCGCGGGGACATAGTGGACGCGATGCGGAGCCAGCCACTATAACCGCTCTTTTGCTATCCAGACGACAATCACAACGCACTCATTGCAATTACTATAAAATATTGAATACCCTGTCTATCTTTACTCCTTCACAGCCTTTTAATATTTAACATAGTTCTTAGGAAAATGTTTAATTCTTCCAAAAAAACATTAACATAAAATCTATGTTACCGCACCTACGAGCATGACTGTGCAGTTTGTCGATGGAGAAGAAATAAACCATGTAAACACCACAAGGAAAGGATATTTCGTGAGTCGGTCCAATTATTCTCTTCTTTTCTCTTTTCCTATCGTTAATATATATTAGTAGTCTTCCGTAAATTTAATTTGTTTTTCTTTTTATTTTCTCTATCCCTTTTAACTATTACGCTAATAGTATAAGGCGCTTATTGCTATCGCTTATTACATATAATTATATTACATTGCTTACAAATATAACAATGGTTCGTCAGTTGTGCGGTCTGGTTGGGCAAGTTGCTTTTGTGACCTTGACCGCTCATTTTACTTTTGCGTTTATTATTGCATTTGTTATTTAGTTACAAATTAGTAATTGCTGTATTTTTTATTACATAACTATTAATTATTTTTGCATTACCTTTCCATTTTTTTTATTTTGCTTATTTTATTTAGCTTTAATTAGAAAAAAGAAGCAGCATGAAGGCCATAATAAATGATTTATACTAGTGTTCTTCTTAGTTGCGAGACGATTTCTGACTTGCAGCGCCTCAAGTTAGAGCGACGCTTATATATATGATACATTATTAGCTTACAGAAAGACAATTTGACAATTTACAGCTGGAGATCGAGATTATTTCGGATGACCGTTACAATGCTTACGTGGAACGGGCTAAGGCTAAAGAACGGCTCTAAATCGTGAGGAGTATGTGGCAAAGTCCGGCACACAAGCAAACAGGTGATTTTTTTCAAAATATATTTATTCGCTTATCTATAATTGAATTGCTTTATTTTAATGGTAGTTATAAACGCTGGCTTAAATATAAAGACTATATAGCCCAAGATCCCAGGGCCAGTTTGCTAAAGCAAAGCTGAAATTTTGGGGACCGTTAGTCTAATATATATGTAGATAAGACTGTATGCGTACGTACTCACTAACTTGAAAATGGGACCCATCTCTGTCTGGGAGGATGATTGGGCCATCGAATTGGTCTGGGTGCTAATAAGAGATCTTCAAATATTCTTCTCCTTTTTAGAGGGTTTAAATAAAAAGTTTCTTTAAAAAAAGTTTTTCAGATTGGTCTGGGTGCTAATAAGTGATCTTTAAACAGTCTTCTCCTTTTTAGAGCTTATATAGCAGTCGCGCTGGTAAGGTTCTTAGCTAAAAAAAAACATTCGAAACGTCTTGGTTTTATGACTGTTGAAAAAAATATATATTTTTAAAGCACTATTGTTCAGAGTTTTTTGAGTTCGAAGACAACATTGAATTGTTAGTGAAGGTTACCTTCATAAATCATAACAGTTAAGTTTAAGTCGTAATTAATTAACAGAGATAAAGACCTTTTTAATCTTCAAAGAAATCTATATATATAAAAGGACTTGTGCTGACTGACTGAGGTAAGACGCACGCAGAGCCGTAACCGCTGATGGTAGAAACGTGAAATTTGGGCAGATTTTTATTTTCATATTCTGGACATCCACTAAGAAGGGAATTTGAAAAATTTTAACCCTAAAGGGATGAAATAGGGGTTGAAAGTTTGTATGGAATTTTTTTAAAATCTGTACCGATTTTTATAAAATTTGAAATTCAGACTCTTAAAAATATTTCATTGAACACGTATTTCATGGTTTTTAAGAATTCACCCCCTAAGGGTTCAAATAAGAGGTTGAAAGTTTATATGGAAAAATCTTTAAATTGCCACCGATTTTTATAAAAATTTAAATTCAGACTGTTAAAAATATTTTATTGAACACATGTTTCGTGGTTTTTTTAGAATTCACTCCTAATAAGCGGGCGAAGCCGCGCCCGCCCTCTAGTATTAAATAAATACATAGATTCTTCGGTTCGTTCTTTCGTTTGAAATAAATCTATATAAAAGTGCCTACAAACATCCTTTCTACGTGTACTCTGTAATAACTACATATTTACTAATTGTACATTTAGCTAATAATATACTATATGTAACTAATTTAAAAACTGGCAGTTCACCGGATCGCACAAATTTCAATTTTCTTGTGTTTCTCATTAATAGTAAATTATTTTAAGAAGATGAATAGCATATTAAATACTTAAACTTACTAAATAATAAACAAGTAGTCTAGACAAGTTTAATGATTTAATATATACAAAAATATTCGTAATTAAACTATATATTTTTTTTTAGCTACTTTCAATGAAATGAGTATAGTCCGTCAAAACTCTTATTGATAATAGGAGGTATTCCCGTAAAATTGCGCAGAATACGTGTGCACAGAAAACGTTTGATCAGTGTTACCCTGTTATGTTGTTTTACCCTAAGCTTAGCAAATAGTTTTTAAATTATAATTAAAATATCTGATCATCTTTATGTTGTAGTAAATTAAACAAAACGAAAATTTTACGAGGATATCCAAATATCGAAAAAAAATCAGCTGTTCCATACATCATTGTCGAGAATAAAATATATTATTTTTAAATAATGAACAGGAGTCATTTCAAACTAAACTAAACTACTGCTTATATAACTAATGAAACATGATATTTATGTGGTATATACTATACATGATGGAAGTGTAAGCACCACTTTAAATGAAACCACAGTTTTAACAACTCTATAAAAGCCTAATATAATTCAGAAAAAAATTGTTTCCCAAAAATTAAAAAGTTTTTTTTCAAACAAAATAAATAATAAAATTATCGTTTTAAAATAAAACACCATTTGTCAAGGATATTATAAACACGCACACATACGCGCACACTTACCTATCAAAGCGGCAACGACGCACACGCCTTATTCAAGAAATCGAGTCGCAGGAACTAGCGTAGGTATGTAGCTAACGGCGGCGAAGTGATATTAAATCAACGCAACACTTAGGATTACACTTTACACACAATTTTATCAAATTATTTCAGTCCAATTAATACGTTAATCCAATATTACGTTAAATTCAGAGCGAAGAAATGGAGATATAAATTTATATAAATATTGCATCTCCTCGAGTGGGGATCGAACCCACAACCAGTCGGTTTCACAGTCACACTTCGTGCCGCTGCGCCACGATTGGCCTCAAATCACAAGTACCACTTACTAAAACTATCATTTTTTTATATAAATTATAAAGTTCTCATTACTATTTCCACTAAGGGTAAAACATGTAAATGCTTAGATATATCAATTACTATTTGATTAAATCAAAAACCAATTCTGATTCTTTAAAAAAATATATTATTTTATCTCAAAATCTGAATACTACTTTTAATTTAAGATTTATGTTTTAACAATTATATTTATAGTAATATAATATAATTAATAAAAGAAAAAATAATAAAATATTTATTTGGACTCTGTTGACATTACTCATTACTTAAAAAGTTACAATTACAAGTCAAGTTAGTGATTTTTATTGTCTTTTTTCACATAATAGCTATGAATATTATTTAATTATTACAAACAATAATTTTATAAACAAAAAATAAAATGAAAAATAAATAATAAACAATATTTTTATGTATTTGTTTAATATATATGCTGCTGTATTCACTGCTTCAGCCCATAACTTTTTAGAGAGATTCTTAGCACACAGAATGAACTTTGCTGCTTCTGTTAGAGTTCTTATATCCCTTTCCGCTTTGCCATTCTGTTGTGGTGTGTATGGTAGAAAGTTTTGGTGTACCATGTTCTAAGAATAAATTTAACACATATTTATTTATAAATTCTAAGCCATTGTCACTTCTAAAATTTATTATTTTATTTCCTGTAACATTTTCTGCTTAAATCTTTAATGCACCTTATAACTTCATCCTACTTTTTAATAAAGTATACTGTTCTACAGTGTGAATCATCATATTTTAATATTAAAAAATAACTTGAGCCTCCAATAGATACTTCCTTCATTGGCTCACAGATGTGATCTGTTGTGATAAACGGCATGCATTAACTCACAAGTTTTAATTGATTTTGTATCACTGCTATTAAGGGGCAATCGGTGTGCTATAATACTTCTAACAACACCTGTCCACAACCAATGACACTGATTTCACTACCATCACCTAAAATTACTGATTTATTTGATACTGGTGTAAAAGTTGAAAATAAGTTTTTGTCATAACACATGTGCTCACTCGCACCTGTATCCACTAACATTATATAGACATTCATAGCTATAACTATATAGACATTTCAAACAAATGTTGAGTTTGTAATATTACTTATGATGTAAATATTAGTGGTAGTAAAAGGAAAATGCGGCGACGACTATGTTAAACTAATCTTAAATGTCTAACCTATCTATCGTAGTTCAATATTGTTTTGTTTTATTTTTTATCAGCTTCACGCTGTAGCACACAGCAGGGTAGGCAGAGGGAATCTAGTGTTAAGACACTCCGGTCCATATCGTTTTGTGTGTTAAAAATTTTGAATATAATTTTGTAAATGGTTCAATAACCTTGCATTATTCCGAAATAATTTCATAATAAAGTAAAAGAAATAAAGTAGCATTTTATTGAACAATTTTAATAAGAGCTTTGAACGTTGTTTAGATTTATTATAAAAAATAGGTAATTGCGTGACAAAGAACGAGAAATATCGTTCTTTCTCGTTCGGTATGTGTTGTATGAATGAAAAGTAGAAGATCGGCAACGCTTAGTAGTATTTTTGTAGTAGTGTGTGTATGTGTGCGTCGCACGAAATAAAGGTTTGGATAAAAATCGTGAAATGAAAAAAAATCCTACGTCTGAACTGTTGAGGTACCTTGATTAATTTCTTTTAAAATAAAAAATATTTCAAACCCAGACCTTTATAAGTACAATCGAGCTCACACTATATATATGGTTCAAAGAAAAACTATCAATACTGGCCCAGGGACGAGGAGGTCAAAACCTTATTTATGTATTTTTATTTACCTTTCAGTCAAGGCGTTTCACCTAGAGCTTGTCACAGATCCAACTAAGAAGACAAAAATGATTGATTAAATCCGTTTTATTGGTCATCGTGGCGAGCCTAAGAGCATGCTATCTGATAACGCTAAAATTTGGTTGGGACATGTAAGTTATCTAAGTTTTTAACACAATGAAACGTTTTGCATAACAAGGTATTTAATTAAATTTTACCCTCCTTACTCTAATAAATTTTTGGAATCGGTTTCATAAAGAATACGTCTCTCTGCTTCAGAATAAAACTAAATGGTGCATATCTACTTGGCAGTTGACTGAGAATGCAGTTGCCCTTATAAAAGAAAAGGCTCAGCTACCTCTAATATGGCCGTTAGGACGGATCATGAAAGTCTTTCTTGGAACCAATGCAGCTTTTCGGGTTGAGGAGTTAAAGACAAAGAAAGTGATTGTCACACGAGGTATTAACAACATCTGCCCACTTCTTCTAAGTTGAAGATTCTAACCCGGGGAAGTAGAAGTCTGTCGTAGTCGTAGACACCGGCCCGCGTCGGCCGCTGGTGGCGGCTTTGGCCAGGACGGGCGCGTGATCCGTGGTCAGCGGTTACTATGACCGCTTTCTTGCCAGTCAGCGCCCACCGACTGCGTACTCATTAAAACTATTTTAAAATCTATATATATAAAAAGACATGTACCTGATTGACTGAGGTAAGACGCACGCACAGCCGTAACCGCTGATGGTAGAAACGTGAAATTTGGACAGATGTTTATTATCATAATCTAGACATCCACTAAGAAGGAATTTTGAAAAATTTTAATCCTATAGGGATGAAATAGGGGTTGAAAGTTTGTATGCAATTTTATTAAAATCGGCACCGATTTTTATTAAATTTGAAATTCAGACTCTTAAAAAAATTTTATTGAACACGTGTTTCATGAATTCTTAGAATTCAGCCCCTAAGGGTTCAAATAAGGGATTGAAAGTTTATATGTAAAAATGTTTAAATCACCACCGATTTTTATAAAACCTTAAATTCAGACTGTTAAAACCCTAAGGGTGCAAGTAAGCGGGCGAAGCTGCACATGCCCACTAGTATTGAACATACCATTTACGTAACATTAGTTCTTTTAGTTAGAAGAAAGTGTAACTACAAGGAATGTTCTATATAGAATAATATAAAACACATAAGCTTTGTAAGTGTTACAATAGAAAAAAATACGAGACAAATTAGTATTTGTATTTTTGTAATTGTATAAGCATAATTCACCCTCAGTTACTTTTACTTAACAAATATACCTTATTATAATTATATCGTTAAAATTTAAGTTATGAATAATGTCATCATGCACCTTTTTTTATGAAGTATATTGAAAAAAAAGAAAAAAATCTATCTGCTTGTATGGAAAAATGTTTAAGAATAAGTAATACTAACTTTAAAAAGATGTCAATAAAGTATATGGAATGTTATATATATCCTAATCGCGCATACATAAATCCCCGTCTCCCGAATATAACACGAAAAAAACTCCAATACAATTAATGAATAAAAATTACCGATTTTAAAAACAATATTATAGTGGAATTAAAGCAAAATGTACTAAAATAATTTAATAATAATTTATAAAAATTAATTTTACCTTAACCACGGAACTAGAACTTGGCACCTTCTCATGCTATATCACAAAGTGAACGTGAAAAAATGATTGCCGAACATTGTCAAAACACAAGTTAATAAAATTAACAGCGGATTATCATCGCCGTCGATTCAAAAGCGTACTCTAAGATCTAAGATATGGCATTTTCTTCGTCCGCGGTATTTTATCGGTCACGGAAACACGGTGGCACAACGCAAAAAAGAAATGGAGTCATTTAACATGGGCAGAGACTCTTTTCGTTGACAAGCAAGGGACAGGAAATAGATTTGTAGGAGTCAAGAATCCACACTGGGAAAGAGCTACGTCGAGAGACAAACGCAAGTACCGTGCGGACTCCAAAGTTTCGGTCCGTATGCCCAAAGGGCGGGTAGGACCATGGGTGGTTGGTGGGTTGTCCACTAAGAATGTCCACTTCGTCGCCGACTGTCGGAGGTGACGGACGTGTGCGCGCGGCTCCGCTTTCTTGTTTGGTTTTTCGCGAGTTTTCTCGGATTTCCGGACCTGAGAGCTTTCCCTAGTGCATTTCCCTGTTAATTAATATATCAATACATGTACTACGAAGTGACAGTGACACAGTTATAATTTTAAGAGTGTTTATAAGTCGTTTGGTGATAGTGACACGTGGTTTTGTGGTGTATTTGTGTTGTGGATTGTGCGGAGGCGTCTTTTTTTTTTTGGGGGTATCCGCCCACGCAGGCAAGTACCCGGCGTGTACGCAACTTTCTCTGTAAGGAGAAAGCGGTCAAGAACTAGGTTAGTGTCGTTTTAAGATAATTTTAAGGTTATGCTAATCATGTGCACAAATTTGACAATGTTGGCACGTGCTGTGTCATCGACAATATTGACAGCTCTCAAAGCTGTCTAGTGACAACTGACATTGGTGTTTGTGGTCAGTCTGTGGCGTGACAAGTGGGACCTTTTGACAATTGTGACAGCTGACACCCGTAGTCAGTCTGTGGTACCAGGGTTGCCAGCACCCCCTTCTTCAAATTAATTAATTAATTAATCACTCTATCATTGGTGGCAGTGTTGCCAGCATTATTAGTAACCCATAAACAATATTCTCTGTGTTACCATTACAGTTATTTATGACGGAGGATGACGGACTTATCCATATTGAGTCATCTCTATGCACCGTTTTTCGAATAGATACGAGCGGGGCAGTCTCTGAATGCTGTCCTGTGCGTTTCGCTCTCTTTTTTGCCAAAACGTTTGCAAGTAGCACAGGATATCAGGTCAGATTTGCATTTCTCCGAGGCGTTCCCAAGGCTACCGCAACGGCCACAAACAGCCTCCTTGGACCTGCAGAACTTTTCAGGGTACTCGTATTGTTGGCATTTACTGTAGCACGTAACGCCAACGAAATCAGTCACTTCGACCGCCTGCTAGCCGATGAATACACGCCCTTTTGATAGCAGAGCTTCTCTGAGAGCTGTGGAACAGGCAAATATCACGGCTGTGGCCGGTCCGTGTGCACGATTCTTCTTAAAGGCACCTTTAGCTTCGCTTTGTATGCGATCCAAAGGCCAGGTGTCGTCCTCACGGAAATTCTGGTCATGAAGGGCTTTGAGAACCTCCCCAAACTTTGGGTTCCCGTCCAGTCTGTGAAAGCAAACGGGTGGTTGTCGCCTTTTTGGCTCCGCTACTCTAAGGCTTGGTGGCATGGCGTCTTTCAGCCGACTGGCAGCCGCTTCATTCGTGGTTTGTACCACTACGCCCGCGTTGCCGACTTTCCCGACCCGACTCACCTGTACCAAAAGTTTCGCCGGATCTATTGCTTTCTTCAGTACAGCTTTGGTGTCGTCAGCCAACTTAATCTCCCCAACCTTCTCCACAGCCGGGTAGAACGCCAGCACTGGGCCCTCCTCTCGGACTCCCTCCCCTTCTGCTGCGGCCAGTCTCACCGCCATGTGAGCAATCACTGCGCTAAGTCTTTCAGTCTTAGGGGACAAACCCACCACCACCTCATGGACCCACCAGCATCTTGCTATATGGTCCGAAACATGGGAAGTGTCGGCTGACAGAAGTCAGCCGACACTTCCCATGTTTCGTTCCTATCCACCTCTTGACTCCCTTACAAATATTTCTGTTCCAGTCCCTGATCTGACCCTCTCCCTACCAGGTAGGGCGGTCTACATCTAGCCGCTAATGTGGAGAACGCCACGCCACGCCACTTCATCGCCTGCTCCACTCTATCTAAGCTCTGCTTATAGTTCTAGTTCCCTTCTTGGGATGGGCCTTTGGGGACCACGCATTCGTCGGTGTGCCCGTTGCCCTGCCGTGAGTGGTGAATGTAATGAGCTGATGGTCGCTCGAGCTGGCCTCTGGTATTACCCGCCAGTCATCTAGTCGCAGCCCCCCGGACGTAAGTGTGACGTCTATGTTTGATTCACCGTTTGTCGTGGAGAAAGTAGGTGGCTGTCCTGTGACGTTCTCCACGCGCAAGCCTCTACCCACGATGAATGACTCCAGGTCCTCTTTATGGCTGGTAGTCGTGCATCCCCGATCGACGTAATGCCGGGGGAGTGAGTGCCACATAGGGGAGTGCGTATTGGAGTCTACCCCTAGGATGAGTCTTCGCCCACGGAGTGCCTCTAACACCTGCCCAAGGTGCTGTAGGTGCGGGCCAATGTCGTAGGAGTATTGAAAGTACACACTCACGGCATAAAATGATGATGACGGTGGGCCAAGGCCGATGTGGGCAACGACACAGTGGCTGGTACTTAGGTGCAGCTGCAGAGAACAGGCGACCGTTTGGTTTGATATAAATAGTGCTGCCTTGCTGCTGACATCCGTCGGCAGAAACATTGTTCCTGGGCTCGTGGCTCTGCTGCGAGTGTAGGGCCCTGTATTAGCACCATGTCGAGGGCGTGCTCCCCGACGATGGCGGGCAGCTCCAGAGTCGCTGCTGCCGAGCCCTGCAAGTTCAGCTGCCCGATCCTTATGGTGACAGCTTTACCCATAATTAATCCTCTGTAACTCCCTGTCCTCGGCGTGGCGTCGTGCTGGGCATTCCCTGGCGTTGGTGACATGGCCGCTCGCGTCCTTCCTGTTGAATCTCTTGCATGTTGCGCAGTGGGTATGCTCGGCCTTGCATTCTTAGGGGACAATCCCACCACCACCTCATGGACCCACCAGCATCTTGCTATATGGTCCGAGTGTCAGCCGACCGAAGTCGGCCGATCCACCTCTTGACTCCCATACAAATATTTCTGTTCCAGTCCCTTATCTGGCTCCTCTCCCTACCTGGTAGGGCGGCCTGCATCCAGCCGCTATTGCGGAAACGCCACGCCACGCTTTGCTTCGTCGCCTGCTCCATCTTCGTTATAATCCCGTTCCAGTATCCTCCTCCTCTTGTGCCAGCCATGCGCAAACCTGCGGAAGCACCTGAAGTTCTCCTCGCACGATACGAAATCGCAGTAATGAACTGGTCCTGCTTCCTCCCGTGTGATCCCATCCATCATCTGTTCCCGTAGGTCCCTATAGAGGGGACACTCAAACAAAACATGCTCCATACTTTCGTCGCTTTCATCGCAGAAATACACACTAACATCGCAGAGCTTCATATCTTATGGCATTAGCGCAGTCCTTTTGTACATATGCCTCCTGGAGTAGCACCAGGTCGAGCGAAAGTTCAGCAGATATTGCCGGGAGCTCCATTGTAGCTGCCATTGATCCCTGCAGGTTGAGCTGCCCGAACCTGATACCGGCAGCGTTGTTAGCCATCACTGATTCTTTGGAGCTCCCTATCTTCCGCATAACGGCGCGCCAGTCCCTGGCGTTAGTGGTATGGCTAGACGCATCCTTGCGCCCAAACTTCTTGCACGTGGCGCAGCATGTGTTGGCGGCCTTACACTCCTCCTTGTCGTGGCCGTCCTCTCCACAACGCCCACAGGTGGTCACCTTGGATCGGCAGTACTGGCTGTTGGCACTTGTTGCAGCATGTCACTCCCACAAAGTCGTTAATCTCGACGACCTCCCACCCGATGTAAACCCGCCCGGCAGCAATGAGGTGCTTGCGGAGCGCAGGCGATGCTTGGCAGACCCACATACACCTGTTTCCCGTCCGTCTCTTCCTGAAGAGCGCCTTCAACCCCTTCCTCAGGGAGGCTATGTTCCACTCCGTGTCTGCCAGGTTCTGCTCGTATAAGTGTTCCACCAAGTCTTCGAATTTTTCGGTTTGTTCTGCTCCCGATAGGGAGATCAGTGTCATCCTATCCTTTGGCTCCGCGGCACGCAGGGTGGGAGGGATGACTTTCCTTAACGCCTCCGCTGCCTTGGCCGACCCAGTCTGTACGATGACACCTCCGTTTCCGCACGGCCGGATGCTGCTAATGGTCACTCCAATCTTTGATGGCTGTACTGAGGTCTTTAGTACCAGCTTTGTGTCAGCGGCAGTCTTCAGTTTCTCCCGTTGATCCTCTGCTGGATACACTGCTACAGCCGGTCCTTGGCGCACCGGAACGGGTCGTGTCTCCAGACTTCTCCTCAGCTTTAGAGTCGCCGCATAGGTGTGCGACGGTACCTCCTGAGGAGGGGGAATGAACCCGGCAGAGACAGGTGCGCCTTTTTGAACCTCTTCCAGCTTCCTTTCAGCGGCGGCTAAACGAGCCACCAGGAGGCCAACGATGGCGGTGAGACGCTCTGTGTTGGCGCCAATGCTTGCTATCTCCTCTTTGTTAAGCTTGCTGGTCTTCGATCTGACCGCCTCCATAATGGATTTGGTGTGGTACGATGCGTGGCCCAACACTCCCTCAAGGGGCGCCTCCGTAAGGGGATCCACTGGTATACCCGTATTTGAAACCGTAGCTAAAGCCTCAGCCACCGGCTCTGCTGCTGCAAGCTGCCGGCGCTTGGCCTGATCCTCCACCTGTTCCGGAGAGGTTAATGGTCTCTTCTCCATCCTGGCTGCCGGAGCTGTGAAGTGGCGTTCCGCTTCTCTGAGTGCCGATCCACCCATTGGCTCATCCACTTGTCGCTCCCTTGTCATTGGCCGAGCGTGCGGCCGCCCACCCGTTGGAGCGACCAATGTCGTCGCAGGGGGCGTGACTGCTGACGATCCGAACCCCTTAGGGGGCGTGCGTGTGAGCCCGCCCTTCGAGAATGGCGACAACTTGCCGCGCTCCCTCAGCAACTTCTCCTCTTCCGTTTCACTTGCCTCTCGTGACACCTCTCGGGCCTTTCTGGCCTCTCGGACCTCTTGGGCCAGCCTCAACTCACGGGCCTCTAGTGCCTCCCGCACCTCTTGGGCCTCTCGGGCCTCTCGCATCGCTCGCGATACCCGCGACTCGCGATCATCATGTACATGATGACAGTATTTGCTGCTGTCACTGTTGCCACTTATACTCCACAGAGTATCACCAACACCGTTCAATTGTCACTACAAGTGACAGCTGTCACCACTGACAGTATTTTCTGCTGCCGCTGCTGCCACTTGTACTCCACAGAGTATAACCACCACCGTTCAATTGTCAATGTCAATATATGACAGCCGGCACTATGCACGTGCTTACGTTAGTTGCCGCGTGCTCATCATAACCTTAAATACTATAATAGTCTTAAAACAAGCACTAACCTAGTCTAGGTCCTTTCTCCTTGATAAAGATGGGCGCGCACCACCGCGCCGCTTACCTGCTTTGGCGGAAGCCTCAGAGATACCTCCACACAGGGCAAAAACCACAACACCACGTGTCACTGTCACCACTATCACCACAAATCACTCTTAATACTATAAATGTGTCTCTTTCACTTAGCAGTACGTGTAATAATAAATAACGATGGAAAATGCGCTGAGGAAAATCACTAAGACCCGGAAATTCGGGAAAACCACAATAACCGAGCAAAAGCGCGGAGCAAACGCTCGCAATCGCCTGGATCCTTCCGCGCTTGCCACCAGGTCGCCGTGATAGACTGGACCAGACTCAACCCTAAACCAGTCAGTCAGCATCTCGTAGCGCTCCTCCGCGTATAAACTACATTCCCACAGTACGTGGTCCCGGGTTTCCGCCTCATGCCCGCAGTAGCACTCGGCAAACTCGCATAACCGCATTTTATGAAGCCGGAGCCTGAAGCATCCATGGCCAGTTAAGATCTGTGAAACAACGTAGTGCGGTTCTACCCACACATAGGACATCCTATCAGTGAAATCCGCCGCTGAAAGGAAGCTGGAAGAGGCTCAAAGAGGCGCACCTGTCTCTACCGTGGCGTGCTCCATTACAGAGTCGGACAGCTGGCGACTCGGAAATCAGCAGCCAGCATATGTAAGGAGTACAGCGGGATCCTTGTAAAAACCGCGCAGGAATGCTTAGGCATGAAGCAGGACACCGAGGGCCGCGGATACGAGTGGTAGACACCAGAGTTAGACCAACTGCGCCGCACCGTTGGCAAAGCGCGCCGAGAATGGCAACAGTCTCGCAAGAAAAAGAGCTGGCGAGAACCAGAGTTACCCGACTCGCTACGCCGGATCAGGCTTCAACATAAGGAAACTATGCGAGATACGGAGCTGGCATACACTCGCGGGGTAGCCGACACAGGAAATGCAGACCCATGGGGGTTAGCATATCGCGCTTCCTCTGGCCGCATACGCCCTCCGTCAAACGTCTTCGTGGCTTACGCCTATTACAAGAAAATGGACACACAATTACGTCGCAGGAGACAATGATTAGTCTGCTGTCGACACTCTGCCCCGATGACGACCCTCGCCAAGACACGCCGTTTCACTGTGCGGTGAGAATGGCAGCAGCACTCTCTCCCACTGGCAGCAACTCGGATCCTCCCAGCCGGAAGACCCTAGAGCGAATCATCAAAGATCTGCCAAATACCGCTCCTGGGCTTGCGAGCATCGGTACCAAGACCGAGCGCCTCACCGCCATGGTTGGCCTGGTCCCTCCCATCGGCACTCGAGGACCACCTGTCCTGCCACTGATCAATGACCTCCCTGTTGATGTAATTCTTCCGCGAATTGCGCTCCTCGCTTGTGGCCAGCTCAGAACATTCCTGCGCGATTCGTCCCGCCCGAAGAACCTCCAAATCCGCTGGGAGAGTTGCCGCTAGCACAGGTAACGCTGCGGTACTAACGGATCTGTAGGCCTTCGTTAGCAAAACCAGGGCCGGACGCTGCGTGCGGAGCAGAGCGCTACGCACCGCATAAAAGGTCGTGCGTCGCCACCATACGGCTGTGGCATAAGTAATAGTAGCCACATAGGCACCTACGTATAGGATCCTAAGGGTTCTATACCTAACGCCCCAGGTCGACGCCGAGATTCACGACACTTTCCCGAAACATGTGTCACGTGCGTCACCGGGCACCGTTCAGTCTGATATTTGGTGTTGCTTAAATTTCCCTTTCATTGTTATTGACTGACTTACCAGCTGAGAATCCGAGGCGGTTACGCTTTCCCCATTCTGTTATCGCTCAGAGCGTCTGAGCTTTGCTCTATTGCCGCCCGACTCGGTGCCTCGATGACGACCGTGACGTCATCGGCATAAGCCACCATACTTACACACCTTTTGGCCATTGGCAGCCGCAGGATTTCGTCTAACAGGACGTTCTAGAGCATTGGGCCGAGAACTGATCCCTGAGGTCATCCCATAGTACAGCGCTTCCATAATACCCGGCCACCCACGAATAAGCCAACACGCCATTCAGTGAAGTAGCTCACCAAAATCCGGTAGATATTTGGCGAGGTATCCCCCTGTTTGGCTTTGATCAGTATCATGGGCCACCAGACATTATTCTCCGGATATGTCGAGGAATATCAGCTGCACGAAGTTTTGCTCGGTACTGGCGACTCGGTTGAGCACTGCATGCAGTGCCGTCACCGTGGACTTTCCACGAACAAAACCATGCTGCGATGGTGAGTTATTACCCTGTAAGCTTGGAGCGCTGGCTATGATTAGGCGTTCTAGTATTTTGCCCAAGATGGGCAAGAGAGTTATTGGCCTATATGCCTTAGGGTCTTTTTTTTATAAAAAAAAAAGGTGGTTAGCGCACCAGCGCTCCCAACGACAAAAGTAATTAACTGATGGTCACTAATGCTGGCGCCTTCGTGTATCTGCCAGTCAGACACATGCACTCCTCCGACCATGTTGGTGGTCAGTCTGTGGCGTGACAGGTGACACTTTTGACAATTGTGATAGCGGATATTTGTAGTTAGTGTGTGGTGCCGGTGTTTCCAGCACTCTATTTTAAAGTACAATCAGGGTTATCAAACTAAAACTTAGGTCGCTATGTTGCCAGCACCTCTAATAACCTGTAAACAATATATTCTCTGTGTTGCCATTGCAGTTGTTTGTGGGGACGCCAGCAGCCCACTACTTAGGATCTCCCTAATTGGGTAGTAACACGAACTAGGACATATTATAAATCAAATGACCCCGACTTCCGTGAATCGAATTATTGCAATTTTAAAAGAATGTTATGGTTCCATCTATTTTTTATAGAACACAAAAAAAACATATATTCAAAGTTTTATTTGAATAACTTACCTTTGTCTTTCTATAACCTTAAGAATTTCTTACGCTAGTCTTACGGTGGTAAGCAACACAAACATGTTACACTGCAGTTCAAAGACAACTATGCGTTTCAAATGTCACTATACGCTTAATTTTTTCTTTAAAATATTGTTACTTAATTTTATTAGATAGTTGAAATTATATATTTTTTTACAAATGTATAGTTTTTGCAAATAATACTTAAATTGCTTATTTTTTTGCCAGAACCAGAACTAACAGAATAACGTACTAGCACGAACTTTGTTATTAGTTTAAGCAATTAATAATAAAAATGATAGCAAATGTACAAAATAATGTAACTAAGGTAGGTGACACATTAAATGTTTTAACGGTTTTCAGGCTTAGAAATATCGAATTATTTATGAAAAATACCTTATAAACAAAATATAATAAATATTAGGTATTTATTATATTTTGTTTATAAGGTATTTTTAGCAAATTGAACAATTAAATAAAAAACTGAATTGAAATTATTATAATGGGGTCACATGTAAATTTTCAAATTCAATATAAGAGTAAAATTTAAAGAGCAACTTTAATACGGTATTAGATATAGTAATTAATTTAAACACGTTTAAAAGTTAAAAAAAAACTTATTGCTTATCCATAACTTGATTTTGCAAGTTGCTTAAGCTAACACACTAATTACTATAATATTAATACAACGCCTTTTTGTATACAGGGTGGAAGAGGCAGCGCTCCATTTACGGAAACAGCATATAGGGTAAAATATTTCAAACCTATACCTAAAGAAATTAATCAACATGCCTCAACAGTTTGGACGCAGGATTTTTTTTTCATTTCACGATTTTTATCCATACCTGTATTTCGGGTGACGCGATTACGTATAGATCCCAATAACATAAACACTTACTACTACAAAAATATTCCTAAAGGTTAAACAACTTTGAACTTTATCACCAATACATACGACTCGATTTCGAAATGAGGCGTGTGCGGCGGTGTTCCTTTGATAGGTTTATGTGTGCGTGAGTCGTCCTTACAAATGGCGTTTTGTTTTAAAATGACAATTTTATTATTTATTTTGTTTGAAAAAAAAACTTTTTCATTTTTGGGAATTTATTTTTTTCCGAATTATATTAGGCTTTTATAGAGTAGTTAAAACTGTGGTTTCATTTAATGTGGTGCTGACACTTCCATCCTGTATATGACGCTATCATATGATATTGTATTCATATTTCATAGTAATGAACTGACAGCGTTGCGCTCGACTGTACCGTAGTGTAGTGACCGAGGGCGTCATCGTATCGTAAGTGCATAAATATAAGTAGAATTATTGTAACTAATATTCGATATCTATTCTTATTATATGTAAAACTAGCGGCCCGCCCCCAGCTTCGCCTGCTTACATGATTATTAATCTAATAAACAGAAATATGATATAAATATGGTTTTTGTTACTTTAATCTGTAATATTCTAATATGATTTTTTTACTACATTATCGTAATTTCTATAAGAACGTTTGATCGTTTTGAATTAAAAAACACGACCAATGTTGATTGTTGATATTTATAAAAATATACATAAAGCTAATTATGTCTTATATATTTTTGTAACATTACGTTCTTTTAACCTATTGTATGTACTATGTACGTCTCATCATCATTTTAAAACTCTGTTAAATGTGAATGCGAAGGCTGTCTCTTTCAGAAACAGCCTTAAATGTTAAATTATTGATTTGAAGGATTTATAATATTCTTTGTAAAATAACTGCAATGAATGCATATTAACTCCTTTACAGTTTTTGAATTAGTTACATATATTATTGGCTAAATGTACAATTGGTAAATATGTAGTTATTACAGAGTGCACGTAGAAAGGCTGGTATACGAACGAACGGACCGAAGAATCTATGCATTTTTTTTATATTTCTTTTTTTTAGCTTCACACTGTATCCCGCACACAGCAGTGTAGGCAGAGGAAACCTAGTGTTAAGACACTCCGTTCCCCACTTTCTGCCGAATTTCGAAGGCATTGCGTGTTGAGTGACAGGACTCAACGCCGCGCTTTGCCTCGACACTAGAGCGAAGAAATGGAAATATAAATTTAAGTAAATATTTCATCTCCTCGAGTGGGGATCGCATCCACAACCAGTCGGTTTTACAGTCGCACTTTGTGCCGCTACGCCACGACTGGCCTTAAATTAATATTTCTTTGAAGATCAAATCGGTCTTTATTTTTGTGTTGAATTAATTACGACTTAAAAACTTAACTGTTATGATTTTTGAAGGTAAATATATGTAGTTATTACAGAGTGCACGTAGAAAGGTTGTTTTTAGGCATTTTTATATAGATTTATTTAAAACGAACGAACGAACCGAAGAATCGTATGTATTTACTTAATACTTCTTTGAAGATCAAATCGGTCTTTACCTATGTGTTGAATTTATTACGACTTAAACTTAACTGTTTTTATTTATGAAGGTAACCTTCACTAACAATTCAATTTTGTTTACTTTATTGTTTGTACTCTGAACAAGTGCTTTAAAAATGTATAGTGCTTTAAAAATGTATATTTTTATCAACAGTCATATAACTAAGACGTTTCGAATGTCATTCTTTAGCCAAGAATCTTACCAGTGCGATTGCTATAACATAACATAATAACATTCGCAGGCAAACTGATGCCTTGGGTTCATTCAAATATATAAATAATGCCGATAACTTTATTTTAATGAACTGATTTTGATGAAACAAACTTTAAATGTTGAGTTAAAAGCAATTGGTGAAACTTTTAAGTAAATCGGTTCAGTAAGTTCAGTTCAGAAAAATGTGTTCATATAAATCAGTGGTTCCCAACCAGTGGTCCGCGGACCACCAGTGGTTCGAATCGAACCAACAACCGTCGCGTCACATACAGTCACACGATTGTGACACTGACTGACTGACTTGTACCTACATAGTGGTCCCTGCTACCAAGAATGATAAAAAAGTGGTCCTTGATCAAGAAAAGGTTGGGAACCCCTGATATAAATAGACAAACAGACAAGAAATAAAAAACAAATTTGCTTTCTATAATTCTTTAAGGGTCCCATTTCAGTCAAAATTACTAAATGTACAGACAAAATATTTTTTCTGTTTCATTATAAACAGAGATAAATATAATCTACAACGCCTTCTTGTATATATAACGCTATCATATGATATTGTATTTATATTTCATAGTAATGAACTGACAGCGTTGCGCTCGACTGTACCGTAGTGTAGTGACCGAGGGCGTCTATGTGCAGATAGTTAATAACCTTGGGAATTTTCACTTAAATGGGTTGTGACTATCATTAAGAGTCTGACTTTGGAGCGAAAAAATGATGAAAATATTAAAATATATTTCATTTTCTCGTGTGGGAATCGAACCCACACCTGTCTGTAAAACTATCGCGTTTACAATCACAAGCTTGGGGACACAAGCGTGTGACTGTAACTGCGCGACAACTGGCCTCTAAATATTATTTAATTTGTTATGATTTAAGTTGATAATTTGACTACTGTTACCCATTAGGTGTTTTTGACTTCACCATAACGGAGACCATTTTTCTGTTTGGTTAAGACTTTAAAAGTATAATAAATGATATTATATATGCTTATTAAAATAAAATAAATGTGCACTTTTTTAGAATTTTTATTATTATACATAATAGTCGTAACTTAGATGTAAATAATATAAAACAAAATATTATGTGCAAATAAAAATAAAATAATAAATTTGAATTTTATATTAATATTCTAATATCTAATTATATTATAACAGACCTTTTTACATTTTAGCACATTTACATAGATTACAAGGCCATCTTCTCTAAAACCTAAATTGACTACTGCCTGTTAATCAATGCAACTTTACGTAAGAATGTGACGTTCCATCAACCACAGAAGATTTGGACAATATTCTAATATAAACAATATATCAACATCAAGGTTTACAAGCTGAATGAGTATATGCAAGTTATTTAATTAAAAATTTAACACCATTTTACATTTCTATAATGAATCATTGTGAAGTTATTGAATTACCATATAATAGGTTGTTATAAATAAACAGTCTAATAAATATATTTTTATTTGT
The DNA here is from genome assembly GCA_013421005.1 of Heliconius erato x Heliconius himera. NCBI lineage: Eukaryota > Metazoa > Arthropoda > Insecta > Lepidoptera > Nymphalidae > Heliconius > Heliconius erato x Heliconius himera. Next base: position 22,888 of record JAATLQ010035224.1, read on the forward strand.
AAGTTAAATTCAATCAAAACTAATAAGTTCCGCCGTGTTATTATTATGTTCAGATTTCACTGGCGTCTGAACTTGTTGTACCTGCTGGTTGGGTATTTGTTGCTGATTGGGCGGGCCACTACCATAGTTCTGTTGCACCTTCATGGGCTGGCCTTGAACATTTTGGGGGATCCCCTGCTGAACTGGCTGTGGGCCCTGGTTGGGCATTTGACCTTGCATTTGTGGCACTTGCTGCATAGCACCAGGCATCATAACGGAAGGCATCTGGCCTTGCGGGTTGTGCTGCATTTGCGGATTGTGAGCCTGTGTGGGATGTCCCTGCATTGGTACAGATTGCACCTGCGTCATTTGAGGGTGAGACATCTGTTGGCCTTGGCTCTGTGGGACTTGTGATGTCTGAGGCACTTGATGATTTGGTCCAGGCAGTGACTGGTTCTGCATCATGGGTTGGCCCTGCATAGGCATTGGTTGGCCTGGCATTTGCATTTGAGGCATATGCGGTATGTTTGCACCAGGCTGTTGACTATTTGGTGGATTTTGTACACTCATCGGATATGAGACAGGTACTTGTTGGTTATTATTTGGTTGGTTGCCCTGCATGAGTGGCATTCTCATATTAGGCATTTGCATTGCATACATAGGATTGGCAGGATTGACTTGTTGGCTGATGGTCATTGGTGGCATCATTGGGTTAGAGGCTTGGGCTGGGTTTGGTACATTTTGCTTAGTTAGCTGCTGGGTAGTCTGTGGGTTTTGGGGTACAGTCTGTCCCGGTAACCCGTTCGGCACATTCGGTGGCATCATTTGATGAACGCCTGGCTGGTTGGGCATTCGCATCTGTTGCATCTGCTGCATCATCACCTGTTGTTGGAGAGCGAGCTGCTGATTCAAGCCTGGCCTCATATTAGGTTGATTCATTGGGGGTGGGAGACTGGCTGGCTGACTCAGACCCATACCAGATGCTGCCATAACAAAGTTGTTACTCTGTGGAATTTGTGGCATAGATTGAGACATTTGATTTACATTCATAGGGTTGCTAGCTTGTGACATCTGTGGTTGACCAGGCAAGGGAAGTGTACCGTCAGTTGTTGCTTGTGGCATCATTTGTGGGTGGAACTGAGGATTAGAGTATAATGCCTGATTGGGATATCCTGGTTGAAATTGGTGCATTGAGACACCAGGCATGTAGAAACCGCTGTTTGCCGACATCATATATTGGTGCTTTTGTTGCTCTTGTCTCATTTGCATTTCTCTTTCTTGTTCCTGTAATATTAGAAATAAACAATTAAAACTATTAACAATTCAAAAACATACTATATTAATATAATTATTTAATATATGGGGCATTCCACGCGAAGCGGACAGGTAAAAAAGTCGAGGTCTCCGATTTTCGTTACTTTTTAATATCTTAGACCTATAGGGGGCCTCAACACTATAACTATAATTTTAAGAGATTAAGAATTTAGGAGCTTAATATGTCGATAAATAAATATTATATATATCCAAAAATTTTAGCAGCAAATGAAATAGTATGCACCTAACATTTCTAATAGCGTAATATTAAATTGAAATTATAGTATTAAATTGAAATTTTCTTGATGATCAACTTAAAAACGGCCTTCATGTTGAAGGTGTTTATATGTAGCTAATATTAAAATTATTTGATCTAAACAATCAAAAGGGATTGAAAATTGACATTGCCATTGACAAATAAGTGCGTATAAAGTAAGTTTACTACGCGTCGGTTAAAATAAAGTTATATATTTATATTATAAAAAAAAACTTTAAAATTAATTAAATACAGTAAATATAACGTTTTATTGATAAATTCTATTTGATTTTTTTGAATAAATTTAGTTAAAACATAGTAGAATTAAAGATTTCAGTAAAACAGGTCGTGGTACGGCGGGTGCAAATTCATCGTTCGTCATTCGTCATCAGACGCCGCGCTTCAGGACTGTAACCGATGTAGCTCCTAAACGGCTTGGCCTGGCTTTATAGGACTTAGTGATGCTTATCTATACACTAATAGTTGTTTTCAGACAAAAAAACCAACCAATATCTTGATGCTATATTTCTGAATTTTCATTTAATAAAATAAAAACATTTTTTTATGAAAAATAACAATTTTATTTAAGTAAAATACCATTAAAAAGCTCATTTAATGAGGAATCTATTTCATTACTTTATTTATTTATTTGTCACTTATTAATAATGGATAATGTAATTTAAAAGAATGCATGTCCACCAGTCACTAACGACTCCGAGCCCTAATAACTCCTAAACTAAACACTATGCTATCAAAATATTGTTGAATCGTGTTGTGGACCCATATAGGTCTAACATGTTAAAAAAATAACCAAAATCGGCAACCTCGACTCTTTTTACCTGTCCGCTTCGCGTGCAATGTCCCATATATAAACATCAGCTTCACGCTGTATCCTGCACACAGGGTAGGCAGAAAGAACCTAGTGTTAAGACACTCCGTCCGCCACTTTCTGCCGATTTCTGGAGGCATTGCGTGTTGAGTGGCAGAACGCCGCGCTTAGCCTCGACACCAGAGCGAAGAAATGGAAATATACATTTAAGTAAATATTTTATCTCTTCGAGTGGGGATCGAACCCACAACCAGTCGGTTTTACAGTCACGCTTCGTGCCGCTGCGCCACGACTGGCCTCGAATATATAAACATAAAGCTCTAAATTTAGTTAGAATAATAACAGCAATATTAACGAATACCTGTACACGCTGCAACGCCAGCTGTCGTTGGTACTGTAGGTACTCGTGTTTCTTCTTCCTCATGGCCTGCAGTTTGACCGCCATCTGCATCTGGCGCTGTCGCTCGGCCGCCTCGGCCTGCGCCGCGAGGCGCGCCGCGTGCTCCGCGCGCAGCGTGTCGAGGGCCGCGCGGCTATCACGCACTTGGTTTATTTTGTCCTTGTTGGAATGTCAATTAGAATTACAAATTGTTTTTATTTATTTTTTTTCAGCTTCACGCTATATCCCGCATATAGCAAGGTAGGCAGATTGAACTTAATGTTAAAACCCTCCGACCCCCTCTTTCCGCCAAAATCTCAAGGCGTGTTGCGCATTGAGTGGCGGAACTCAACGCCATGCTTTGCTTGGCTTTGCTTTGCGTGAAGAAAAGAAAATGTTAAATAATTTATTTCCCCTAGCAGGAATCGGACCCACAACCGTGACCTTTGCTTACACGTCACTGCACCACGACAGTGAACAGACAGAAACAGTTATTAGATTTGTTATATTATTATTAATTACATTATATTGTAAATTGTGAATTGAATTTTAATGCAAAAACTAATAATCTAATCTAATCTTTTATAAAAGTATAATTTTGCTATAAAAAGAGTTGACACCATTTATACATGATAAGCTCTCAAGTTTTTCGATGTAATCATTTTTAATTTTTTTAAACCAAACCATAAATAAAAGCTTATTTACTATCAAACAAATTTATTTAATTTTATACAAAGAAATAAAATAATTATCGTTATAAAATAAAGGTCGCTGTAGTGCAGTGACTATGTCTGTTCTATATACGCGATAGTTGAGTATTCAATTCCCACTCGAGAATCAATTTTAACATTCTATATCTTCCCTGTGGTAACGTCGCAAAGCGTGGCGTTGAATTCCGCCTAATGTCTCCAAAATTCGGCCCAAAGTGTCTTAATAGAAATGGAGTCTAGTCTAGCAATACATTCCTAGATTCCCCCGCCTACCCTGCTAAGGGGTGGATTCAATGAATAAAAATATCAAAATCTTAGATTTAAGTTTGTGGTATCGTAATGTCCAAATAGTTTAACAAATTAAAACGTAATAGCTATACCTGTAAGCTTTCTAAATAAACACGTTTGTCGTCTTGTTGCTGTATGTAGCGCAACAACTTCGAATGCATCGCAGTGATGTTCATGAACAGTGTCTGCACCGAGGTGTCGTTGGCGATTGAACGACCGCTGGAAGAATTAAAATATGTTTTTTTTAAATATTTGTTTCATATTAGCTTCACGCTGTATCCCGTTTATAGCAGAGATACCTAATAGCACAAAACAGAATATGGATATATGATTATAATATATCTCCAGTATCTCATCATTAAGACACCAGTTTTTTAAATATGTTTTGTTCAAAAACTATATTCGGTTTATTATTTTTAGTATATTTGTCACATTTATGGGAACAGATCTTTTTTAGAGATAAGTTATCATTTGTATACATTTTCCTATCATTATAAACTTTGTGTATATTTTCTTGTATAGTAATTAAATAAGTAAATAAAACCGGTTAAGTGCGAATCGGACTCCCTCGCCGAGGCTTCCGTACCTATTTCAAGATTGTAGGTCAATAGGAAGTACAACTTATAAAATTTAATCGACTTAACTTTGTGGATATATGGACTTATTTAGTATGAAATGAACTACAAATATAAGCTTGTAATGTTTTTACTGACGGTAGTAAAATCAAAGGAAAAGTGGGAGCAGCCCTATCACGATGGGATGAAGGAAAGGAGTCCGGTTATGAAAAATTCAGTCTACATCCAAACTGCACGGTCTTCCAATCCGAACTGTACGCACTAGACAGGGCGATACGAAACGTGGCAGACAGCAACGACTCAATAGTTAATATTTTAAGCGATTCCAGATCGTCACTGGAACTATTAAGAAATCCTAATTCAGG
>JAATLQ010035225.1:0-27599 GCA_013421005.1 Heliconius erato x Heliconius himera
TATTTCGAATGATGGCAACCTTTGCTTGCGGCAGCCATTTTCCAGGCAACCATGTGTTTTAGTGATGACAAAAAAATAAGCTTTAATTTGATATATAAGTCATTAAAAAAACACATGAGTGCAAATATTCACATTAAGTAACCTCTTTAAACCAGGCAACCTTGGACTTGCGGCAGACTGAGAGCTGGCAACCATTGTTTTTCCAATTCCTTATGCGATTTTCTTTCAAATGATGTGCGGTTCACATAAAAAACATATGAGTGCAATTTTCTCCAAAAACGAGTTACGAAAAACATTAATTAAAGGTGATTGCGGCAGGATTTTTTTGGGCAACCCTAGTGTAATCTATTCTACTATCATGTTTCATTCTTAAATATAAGTTTCATTAGAAAATCTAATCCCTACAGTTTTAAACGATGGGATCTCCACCTATAGGTTATGGTTACCAATACCCACACATGGTAAGACAAAATGAGATGTTAAATTCCGCTAATGAACAGTAAACGTATCGAAGCTAGACAAAAAGTTAAGATTGAAGTGTCTTAAGACTCTGTTTATCTATCCTTATTTTATCTTCACATAGTATCCCTCATCTCTCTATCCCGCTAAACGTAAAAGCGTGAAAGCGTGAAAAACAAATTTGCCCAAACAATGTAAAATTCAATAAATCTCATCCCCAAACTATCTAACAAACATCGGAGCGTAACAATTGGAGTAGACACGAGCTGGTCTTATGTTAGCGATTAAATAGTATTTCGACTATAGTGGATCTCAAAGGAGCACTTCTATTGAATGCGACGAACGGATTTTAGTAGGTTTTGTAGGGCAACTATGGGTTTTGGATATTTTGGGCTTTTTTTATTCCGTGAACTGTGCAACGTGAACGCCGTATCCCGTATACGACTTATTATATATATTTTTTATTATTCTCGGTTCAATTAACCAAAAGTATACTCGTTTATACCAAAATATATTTTACGAGTATATATTTGCACATTGACTTTGACTTGACTTTTCATATATAAAATTATACTTTCAAAATTTTTATCGGATAACCGTTTATTCAAAACAAAATAGTTATAGTCGTTTTTGAACATACCCAATTTATGTTACACTAGCGGCCCACTCGCGGCTTCGCCCGCATGCCACGTACGTACTTTTATTATCCAAAAGATTGATACATTCAACCATGAACAACTTATTTTCATAATTTTGAGGAATTGTATGCGACATGGATGTCATCAGCGGCAAGGACGCTCCCCGCGGGACTCGAACTTTTAATTTTGCACTTTCTCAAAAAGTATACGTCCAAATTACATACTATAAAAGCCAAAATATATCTTCATAAAATTTCCTTGATGATGAAATAACTTTCACTCGTAATTTCATTATCAATGTCAAATAAAAAACAGTGAAATATCAGCTTTCAATTTTCAATTATTATTTCTTAAAAAATGCCTATTTGTGACTTATTTATAAGAGATAGATATACGGTGTCGAGGACTTTTTATTAGATCTATTATAATAAAATGGAATATTTGTATCATACAATGTACTGACATATATTGAGCTATTTTTGCAGCGTTGGCGTTTCTTATTATTGTTATTACGTTATTTAAGGCTAACTAAGACTTACACTGTAATGTTATATTCTCCTGAAGAATGCAATTTTCTTACAAAATAAAAAAAAAGTAAATCGGACTAGTAGATCCAGAGATCTTAGCATTAAAATAAACAAATACGCTCTTCCGCTTTTATATATTAGTGTAGATGACCAACAATGCCGCCATTTTAAGTTAGCATCGGTCAGTCTTTGGTCTCCATTGTCTTATAAATCAGAGCTAAAAAGTAAGTGAAGTAAAGACATATGGTATGTTAAACATTTGAAATATTATACACTGGTAAAAATATACCGATTGAATACAAAATGAAAAAAGAGAAACAATCGTTAGACCCACGTCTTCGTCATGACAAATGTTAGACTTGTATTAATTTACCCAAAATTGTATAAAAGCTTACCTACTACTTTTAAAAAATTATGCAATTTTTTTTTCAAGTAATTTTTTGTGAAATTTAATTTGTACAATTTACCTTATAACATTTCCATTCAATACTTACCCTATAGCTACCCTACTCGATAGTCGATACCGGCAATGCCCCCTTAGTTACGGATTATCCGCAGAAGTGCACAGTGTGTTGTCAATGCGGTTGTATTTATTTGTTATTTGGACACTGCAATGGTTAGGCGCGAGCAAATACTTTTGTAAACATTAAATTGTATCTATTTTGTGCTATGTGTGCTATTTCGTTGCTTTTTAATGTTTTTTTAAATATATAGCAACTTAGGTTAAGAGAACATAGTGTTTAGACACTACTCAGCGTCAACAGTCAGTTAGTTCAACAGTCTACGCCCAATTTTAGAGTGTTTCCGTTTGAGTAACATAATCAAGGTGGAGAAATAATTTTAATGTGATTTTCTCCATAATGGTATGGAACCCACAACATTTGCGTGCTCTGTTAAATACTGACCCATTGCGGCATTGTCCCATGGACATGGTCCCAACGAATAATAAATTAAAAATTAGCTTCACGCTATATCCCGCACACAGCAGAGGGAAACTAGTGTTAAGACACTCCGTTTCCCACTTTTCGCCGAGTTCTGGAGGCATTGCGTGTTGAGTAGCGGAACTCAGCGCTTTGCCTCGACACCAGAGTTAAGAAATGAAAATTTTAAAAAAAATTTTTTTCCTCGAGTGGGGATCGAACCCACAACCAGCCGATTTTACAGTCACACTTTGTGTCCCTACGCCACGAATGGCCTCAATAACAAATATAGTTAAATTAAACAGCAAATGTAGCATTTGTATATTTTTGACATTCCATAATAATAATCATTTAAAAAGTCACTCGTTAAGCCCTAGTGGACCATTTGGAAAGAATTTGAAAATTTGGGATAAAGATAAAGTTCAAATTATAAATAAAAATAAATACATTATATATTTGTGTTTTTACTAAATTATATTCTACATTTAATATGACATGAATTGCACTTTGCTTCACGCTGTATCCCGCATGTAGTAGGCTAGAGGAAACTTGAGTTAAGAAACTCCGTTCCCCATCATAATATTTTCGAGAACAATGTCTCGAAACACGCGATCGTGTTAAGTGGCTTAACTCATTTTTTACCAAAGCGAGGAAATGAAAATATTCTTTTATTCTTGCGAAATAAAAATTATAAATTTTTCAAAATAAGTAAGAATTCATTGAAATATTAATAAGTAAAAAAACAACATTATAAACGTATCTAGTAGTATAGCTTACAAAGGAAATAACTTATTAGTATAAAATAAGATTTTCCCTTTAGATTTTCAAAGAACCATTTGAATTCTAAGGATTTTTATCGACAAAACGATGCAAATAGAAAATTTAGTCAATAGTTAGTGAGATGAGCATAAAAGAAATTCGTTTTTTTGTGTTTTCCACCAAAATATAAAAAAAACACTTGAAGCATAAAAAATCATGTTAAATCTGTCCATATGTTTACAATATGACATGCTTACAAATATTATATTATATGTAGGTACATTTACATTAAAATAAAAGACCAGTCGTGGCGCAGCTGCACGAGGTGTGACTGTAAAAACCGACTGGTTGTGGGTTCGATCCCCACTCGGGGAGATGAAATATTTACTTCAATTTATATTTCCATTTCTTCGCTCTTGTGTCAAGGATGAGCGCGGCGTTGAGTTCTGCCACTCAACACGCAATGCCTCCAGAATTCGGCAGAGAGTGGAGTGTCTTAACACTAGGTTCCCTCTGCCTACCCTGCTGTGTGCGGGATACAGCGTGAAGCTGATTTATTTATTTATTTTTAAAAGAAAAAAAACATATTTTAAGAAAAGCGTATCAAATTTGCACTATCATAACATGTTATAAAATGAAAGTAAAAGTAATCCGAAGCGTATCCTAAGGGCCCTCCAATACGATTAGTTCTACGACTACACATGCTCATCTTGGAGCTAGGGGGCTATCTCGGTACCATATGGCCGCTGGGATTCGCTATCTCGTCGTCAGTTGTACCGTGAAATATAGTTTATTGTTCAAAAATGTGGTCGTATTTTAAATAATATTGAGAGAAAAAAAGGGCCAAGTTCATTGTGTAATGATAGTGAATTTTATTGTTTTTTTTATTTTTTTTTATGGTTAATAAAGATTTATTTCTATTTGGTATGGTTCAATATGGTTGACTTGGTTGCTCGAACTTTTGTCAATTTGTAATGCTTAAAGAACTTGGCTTATCATTTATTTATTTATACAAACTGAAATTATGAACGAAGGACTGTAATAAGAGCCTATATGTAGAGTTGGCTCATTTTTGTCAGAAATCAGAAGATATGTATCACTGATAGTAACAATGTAACTGATATCTCTATCCGTCCTAATTACGTATGCACGTATATTACATATGTGTATGATAACTAATTAATTTAACCACATTAATTAAGTATTTAATTGTATTGTCTTACACTTAGTTTTGAATAATTTAAGAGATATCAAATATACTTATTGCTTTCGTTCAAATTGGGAAAAGATTAAATCAATTTAAATCCGCTGTATCCCGCACACAGCAGGGTACGCAGAAGGAACTTAGTGCTAAGACATACCGTTGCCCACTTTCCGCCGAGTTCTGGAGGCATTGCGTATGGAGTGGTGGAACTCAACACCGCGCTTTGCCTCTACACCAGAGCGAAGAAATGAAAATATAAATGTAAATAAATATTTCATTTCCTCGAGTGGGGATCAAACCCACAACTAGTCAATTTTACAGTCACACTTTGTGCCCCTGCGCCATGATATAACTATTATATGCTTCTTGTGAACTTACCATATTACGAATAATAAGCGTATTTCTAACGCTTTACATTGGTTAACTTACATTAAAATCAATAATTTTCCATAAATTATCTTCTATTTATTAAAATAACAAAACAATCTACAAATAACAAAAGCTACAGTCAATAAAAAAATCACGCCATCGCAGCTAATTTCCATTGAGCAAAATACGTAACGAAAGCAACATATGCAATCATTAATATAATGTAATGCCATTTAATGTAATCAATTTGAGCTTCTCCATACATTGGGGTGGCAAATTACCAGTCACACCCCTAATGATCGCTTCTGATTCTGTAGGGATGCTAACTTCGTATTGTGGATCGTATATTGATATATTTTTTATTGTCGTGCCGTGTTATTACAGGTTTAGTTTCTTTTTAAGATAATATTAGTATTAAAAATTTGGGTAACGCTGTATAAACGTATCACGACTTCAAGTTTTTTCTGTTTTGCGTTTTTCTTAATATATTTTTTTATGTATATAATATGTAATCAAGCCAAATTGTAGAATGAGAATTAGAGCCAGGAAAGAGTTGGAGCTTATGGCGTGGTTGTATATTAGATTCGCATGCGAGTACATATTTAAAATGTTTTTATAAAAATTATAGTGATTTATTACTGACCTTTCCACGTTTTCCATTTAAGTGCAAGAGATACTTGTATGTGTGAGAATAAAAAATAAATTATAGTCAACCCTTGAACTTAAAAACGATGAGCATCCCTCTGTTGATTTTTAACATTGGGGGCGACCAGAAAATATCAAGTGGTGATTTATTACAAACTGACATATTTTGTTAACTTTTAAATGATGTCTTTTTGAATGAGCGAGGGTGGTTGTAGTTAAATTTTTATTGTTTGTCCTAATCCTAATTACATCATTAATATTTTATGTAAGTATATAAGTAAAAAGTTTTTTTATATAAGTAAATTTCAATTTCAAAGATATTAATATAGAATGATTTGTGGATGATGTGGAGGAAAGTCTTTTGTATTTTATTCGTATCACAATCAGCTAATATAAATTTTTATGCCTGAAGTACTTGCGTCATTTCTTTCTTTTCAAGATTGTCAAATAAATGTTTGTTTATCATGTAAAAAAATAATATCTTGCCATAATATTCTCATCTTTGTCCATCTATTGTCTTTAAGAGCCAACTTATAACAAGGCCAGCCTATTTTAATTTTAGTTTCAATTATATAAATTAAATTCTGAAATACTTTAGTGCAGTCTGCAACCGATGCATAATCATAATAACAAAAGATCAAACAATTTATATTTTTTATCACCTTCACGCTGTATCCCGTACACAGCAGGGAGGCAGAGGGAGCCTAGTGTTAAGACACTCCGTTTCCCACTTTCCGCCGAATTCTGGAGGCATTAGGTGCTGAGTGGCGAAACTCAACGCCGCGCTTTGCCTCGACACCAGAGCGAAGAAATGAAAATAGAAATGTAAATAAACATTTCACTTCCTCGAGTGGGGATCAAACCCACTACCAGTCGATTATACAGTCACACTTTATCCTTCTGCGCCACGACCGGCCTATTTGTAGCATCAAAAACAACATCGGTGAATATACAACATTTACTCAGTTCAAAAATACAATCAATAACATAAACAGTTGACAAAACGTAAGGGTAATGCCCTCATAGCGGATACATTATTGCCCTTGCCCCAAATACGAATTGATATTCGATACACTAAATTCACACGCATTATTTGCCCAATGTCTTTGTTCCACCAGTTCTATGGCTCCATATATGGTTTATTGGTCGGTGAAATGTACCAGATTACTATAATGGCTTACTTTGTGTTAATGATGTATTGCTGAGTTACGTCTAATGGGCGTTATTAAGATATGATAATAAGGTTTTTTTATATTTAATTTCTAATATACTTATTTTTATTGTTATTTTATTTTTGGGCTAGTCGCGGCGCAGGGGCACAAAGTGTGACTGAAAAGCCGACTGGTTGTGGGTTCGATCCCCACTCGAGAAGATTAATATTTATTTAAATTTATATTTTTATTTCTTCGCTCTGGTGTCGAGGTAAAGTGCGGCGTTGAGTTCTGCCACTCAACACGCAATGCCTCCAGAATTCGGTAGAAAGTGGGGACCAGGGTGTCTTAACATTAGGTTCCCTCTGCCTACCCTGCTGTGTGCGGGATACAGCGTGAAGCTGATTTATTTTTATTTATTTTAGTTTTGTTATTTTTATTATATTTTTCAATAGTACATATTATTGGCATTAATTATTTAGTTATTGCTACAAAATGGCATAATAACACTTAATTATTTATACAGAATGGAGGCGACAAACCTGGCGCTGTCACCACGAGAGTCTCTAAAGCCTCGCTCTGAACATAAAGGATTAGAAATGAGTAGTAAACCTAATCAAGTAAGTATTTCATTATGATTTCTAATAATGTAAGCTATTTTTTATATTATTTTATGAAAATGTTTCATATTTGGTATCTGTGTAATTTTTCTTTTAATTAAAAATTTCAGTTGCTTTGTTTTAAAAGTGCAATAATTGAATTATACTTGTTTTTTACATTTTCATTTTCAATCTTTTATTAAATCACTATTATCAAACCACTTTTAGGAATTTTCAACCATATAATACTGGATAAAGATGTATGTATATATATTTTAGAATCCGACGTTTTATAACCATTATAGCTATTCGTAACCACGAATACACTTTACTCTAAGAGTAAATATTCAAGTTTCATAATAATCTCAAATAATAAGGAAATATCTCAACAATCACTGTTTGCTTACACCAGGTGGGAACTGTCCTGTTATACGGCGTACCAATAGTTTCTTTAGTCATCGAGGGGGTCGAACGTCTGTGTCTTGCCCAGATATCGAACACGCTGCTCAAGCAATTCTCATACAATGAAATCCACAATCGTCGTGTCGCTTTAGGCATAACTTGCGTGCAGTGCACTCCTGTGCAGCTGGAGATCCTCCGGCGGGCCGGCGCTATGCCGGTGTCTTCAAGACGATGTGGTAAGAAAAAAAAGTTATATTTAATAACTAGTATTTTTAGGATTTTCTTTTAATGTTTTTTCATATAAGTCACAAATATTTTTTATTGATGAATGTAGTAAATATGTATACATATTTTTAGGATTATGATTATATAATTTAGTCTCACACTATGTACATCGTCGCTTTATGCCCAAATTCGCGAGAAATCGCCCATTAACAGGCGGATCTAAACGCCGCACGACTACAAAGTCGTGATTTCGTTGTCGAATTGCTATCAAAGAAAGTAATTTTTTTTAAATTAGTTCTTTATTTGATATAAGCGCGAAAGACGACAAATTCTTCCGAACATACGCAATTCGCTAAAGCAATTCTCCCTCAACGGATTACCTACACTTAAAGCTTTCCAATACATAATCACTTGTCTATTGACAGGTGAAGTACTTATTCTTAAATACGCTTCGCTTGTTTTGATTAAACTTTTCCAATGAATTTTCGAACAATACAGTCTATTGCAAAAAAAAATTTAATACAGCCTTAAAAATAGGCCAGTCGTGGCGCAGCGGCACAAGCGTGTGACTATAATCGCGGCGGGTTAAGGATTCGATTTCCAGTCGCGGAAATGGAATATTCAATATTCTCATTTCCTCGCTCTGGTAACAAGGCAAAGATCGGCGTTGAGTTCCACCACTCAACACGCAATGTTTCCAGAATTCGGCGGAATATATGTAACGGAAATATCTTAATGCGAAGGGAGTATGTTAAGACACTTCGTCCCCGTTAAGATACTTTAGTTCCCACTTCCTGTCAAATTCTAGACTTTATTTTATTTCTTCTATTGCTGCTTCCACGCGGCGTTGAGTTCTGCCACTCAACATGGAATGCCTCCAGAACTCGGCAGAAACTGGGGAACGGAGTGTCTTAACACTCTCTCTGCCTACCCTGCTGTGTGCGGGATACAGCGTGAAGCTGTGAACCTGTTTTAATTTTTATTAGGTATGATAACCCGACGGGAAGCGGAACGCCTCTGCAAATCGTTTCTAGGCGACAACGCCCCGCCGAGGCTGCCCGATGACTTCGCGTTTGCAGTACATCACGAATGCGCTTGGGGGTGCAGGGGAGCCTTCTTACCCGCTAGGTAGGTGTATTGGAATATTTATTGCATAAAAAATTATACTTATTTAGAAAACGTATAAAAATTTGAACGTAGAAAACCAACCAGCATCTGCATCCAGCAAGCATCTGGTCGGTTTTGAGGAGGCATGGGTTAGAGTTCTGCTACGTTCAAATTTTATACGTTTTTTAAATAAGTATTTTTCTTTCCTAAGTGTGGAATAACACTTTAAAATGTTTAAAAAAATGTATAATATATTTCTATAAAAATAACATTATAACAGGACTTGAACCTATTGGAGTCTGTAAAAGAGATACAGGTTCAAATTGAGCTTTTTTACACTTTTTTAGATTTCAAGCTGTATCCTGCATATAACTGTAGGCAGAGAGAACCTAGTCTTGTGACATATCGTTTACTCACTTCCCGCTTAATTTTTGCGATAATAAATCACGTAGTTTGTCCTGTTACCCGAGTGAGAAAATGATAATATATAAATATATAATTTATTCCTCAAATGGGAATCGAATTGTCGCATTTACAGTCAGGTGTTGCACCTACGGCACCATGACGACCTCATCAATTGTCATTTCCTTTTTTTTACATAATTACTAAATATGTGAATTTCTTGTATTGTTGTATCTTATATAGATTATACATGCTTCATAAATTTAAATACCATAAAATAATATCTGTTAAATGTATTGAACCTCATTAGTACATTTGTTATTTATTTTTATTTTTTTAAATATTAGATCTTTTACACATGGGGTATCATTTTGTGGTCTGTGGTCACGAGTAGACCACTCCATTGTCTACCAGTGACCACAGACTGTAAAGTTTTCAAAACGTCGGTTTTCCAAAAAAATATAAAACTAAATATACGCAATTAAACCAGTTAAAGAGTATGTAAAATATATAAAAATCACAAAAACTAAACATCTCATTATTATTTTTCTCTTCTCAGGTATAACTCATCCAGAGCGAAATGCATCAAGTGCGCCTACTGTGGACTATTCTTTTCACCTAACAAATTCATATTTCATTCTCACCGCGTCGGTCCTGGTGACAAGTATGTACAGCCGGACGCAGCTAACTTCAACTCTTGGAGACGACACATGAAACTCAGTGGAAGCCCTCCCGTGGAGGTTATACATGCTTGGGAAGATGTCAAGGCCATGTTTAATGGAGGAACGAGGAAACGAATGCTTTCTGCGGCTAGGTAAGCTTGGACAGCTAGGCGAGGTATTGCTTAAAGATCCTAATTAATAAAAATGTTTGGAAAAAATATTAGCTGTAAAAAAAATTAACTTCACGCTGTATCCCGCACACAGCAGGGTAGGCAGAGGGAACGTAGTGTTAATTAAGACACTCCCGTTCCCCATTTTTTGCCGAATTCTGGAGGCATTGCGTGTTGAGTGGCAGAACTCAACGCCGCGCTTTAACCTCGATCTCTCGATCGAGAGAAGAAATGGAAATATAAATTTAAGTCGAGTGGGGATCGAACCCACAACCAGTCGATTTTACAGTCACACCTCGTGCCGCTGCGCCACGACCGGCCTCCTAGACTAGCCGTAAGTTTTGTTTATTTCCTAATATTTTGAAAGTTTCACGAAAAGTGGTAGATTTTTGGAAAATATTGCGTGTCGGTGGGTGGTATGGCTACTATATTAATATTATACTTGGAATTATATTTGGACTAGAAAATGATATATCGATGATATGTTTTTAAGGTCCGTATTTATAAACTGCTCTCAACTCCGAGATCGATCTTGAGATGTCTTTTAAATTCGTAGATGATTAAAATGACACCTCAAAATCGATTTCAGAGTTGAGAGTGGTTTATAAATACGAAAAAATATTAAAAAGTATAAGCAGTTAGAGATAAAATTATAATTTTAAGCTTATCCTTTCACAAAGTTCGGTTTAAAATTGTGCCACAGAAGGATACCAATTCGCAGGCCGGAAGTGGAATCTGAAGTGAAGCGGGCACCGGCCAGTCCTCCCTCACACACTCCTGTACCGAGACTGGCTGATTACGTGTGGGGAGCGAGGTTACCGTTACCCTACGCGTTACCGTGGCTTAAACCTACACTATGGTCTCCTGGTAAGGAACTTAGTTTTTTTAGTCTTAGTTTTCTATATGTATAATAAGGATGAGAAGACTTAAATACAATAAGTATCGAATAGCGGAATTCATCGCCGCATTTCATCAATTAAAAAAAAGAGCAATAACATAAGATATTTAAATTGCTTAGTAAAATTTGTACACGGATTTCGCGAAAAGTGGAGAAGTTAACACTAGGTTCTTTATGTCTACGTTGCTATGCAGTATAAACCGTGCAGCCAGCGTGATCAAATGAAAATAACTATGAATTTTGTATAATATATATACCTATGACGTACTCGTACATATTCTAATCCTCACCCCAGTTACACTGGGTTACATAGAAACTATTGCCTTGGCTTTTAAAAAAGGGATTTTGGCCTTCCTAACTAGTTCCTGAGATTAGCGTGCGTCAACCCAAACAAACTCTTTAGCTGAGTAATATTAGTACACATAATATTGTAGTTTTTTTTTCAATTAAGGTGCATTAACAGCGTTAAGCAGTGTTGGTGCGATTGAAGAGCCCCGCGCGTTCCGCCCGGTGCGTTCGCACAGGTTGGAGTCGCCGCAGCTGTCACCGGTTATTTCACCAACGCGATCGCCAAATAGGTAAATTAGGAAATTATGTTGCAAGTAATGTTGTTTGAAGTCGTCAAAATCCCGGCGTTAAGTTACGCCACGCAATGCTTCGCATGATTCTCTCTACGAACTCTGATATTTGCTGTAAAAAAAATAAAACAGCTTCAAGTTGTATCCCAACTTGAAGCCGATTTTTTTTTTAATGAATGTTGTCATTTTAGTAAATATTAATAACTTACATAACGTTACATAAACCACTCGAGTTTAGACTAACGTAATTTATTACACAAAAGCCTGTTTTAGTGTTTTATAAAAACAAGTATTTTTACACTTTGTTCCCCACTCCGTTCCCAACGGAGTGTCTTAACACTAGGTTCCCTCTGCCTACCCTGCTGTGTGCGGGATACAGCGTGAAGCTGAAGTATTTTTACTTAACCTTCCTAAAATTAAGTAGGTCACCCACATCGCCAAGGCGGTCGCGGTCTCCTCTCCGTTCTCCCGCAACGTCACCTCTACGCTCACCGCTACGGTCCTCGCCCGCGAGGTCTACGAAGAGCGATCGCGACAGTGATGAAAGTGTCGATATTGAGACAACTGAGGAAGATCATGCTAAGGACGTGGTGAGTACATTTCTTTTTTTTTAGCTTTACACCTCCGTCTACCCTTTTATGTGCGAGGAAATCAAAAAAAATAATAATTTCATTTCCCCAATTGGACCACAACCGACTCCATTACAGTCGTACGTTTGAGCCCATGCGCCTTGACGGTAAGTGAGTATTGTTTAAATTAGAAATAATATTTAGATATAATTATAAAGCTAATTTTATTATTTTGAGGCCGTTGTGATAAGGTCGTTGTGATGTGTTTGGTCTGGTTTCTTATTGTAATCTATTATTTTCATTTCCTTGCTCTGATAATAAGTGAATATGCGACGTTGCTTTTCTCCATTTTTTCGCAAAATTGGTTTGATAGCATAAAAATTATGAAATAGAGCAGGTGCTAAAAACAACCTTCTTAATATTTTACACAAATTAAAAAGGCTACCATAGGAAAATTACAAGAGTAGACGAAGCTTAGTGATATTGTAAATAATTCTACGCGAACTTCAACCCAAAACCATCACACAACAAAAAAAAAAATAATTTAAAAAAAATAATTAAATCAGCTTCACGCTGTATCCCGCACACAGCAGGGTAGGCAGAAGGAACCTAGTGTTAAGACACTACGTTCCCTACTTTCTGCCGAATTCTGGAGGCATTGCGTGTTGAATGGCAGAACTCAACGCCGCGCTTAATCTCGACACCAGAACAAAGAAATGGAAATATAAATTTAAGTAAATATTTCATCTCCTCGAGTGGGGATCGAACCCACAACCAGTCGGTTTTACAGTAACACCTCGTGTCACTGCGCCACAATTGGCCTCAAATAAAAAAATAACAAAAATAAATACCACAAAATTGTAAATATATCATCATTCAAACAAAACAAACTATAAAAAACTAAAACTTTTCAATTTTACAAAGAACATTTTATAATACCGCGTAAACGTATCTAAAAGATGCAATATAATACCTAAGTATCGAAGCAATCGCATTATCTGTCGACATTCGAGCCAAACCGAGCTCGAGTTGGATCCAATTTAAAAAGTTGCAGGAAAAATTTTCCAATCACATTCTGAATGTAATCTGCGATTAGTCTCCTTTCTGAGTTACTTAGTAGTGATTTTTTTTCGTATTTCTTATATATTTATGAATTTTGTTGGTTTAGCTTATGTTTTAATGGTAGCTTTTGTTTGAGTTTGTTCGGTTTTTTGGATTTTTTTTTAGGTTCATGCTGTATATAACAGTATGGGCACAGGAAACTTGCTTTTAGATACTCTGTTACTCACTTTCTTTTGAATTCTGGAGAGAGAACAGGAATTAGGTTACCAGGTTCCCTTTGCCCACTCTGCGTATATACGTGAATACAGCGTGAAGCAAAAATATTTAATTTCATATTATATACCGGATAAACATATTTATTATTAAAATTTTGCACATTAATAGGTCTCCTAAAAATAAAACCTTCCTATAAAATAATTAATCCAATCACCAAATCATCAATACTATTACAATATATAGATAGATAGATAGTAACAAAACCATTCATTAATTAAAATTCACTTCCAAACATTCGCTATCTAAGTTTGAAACAGACATGGCCCTAGAGACGCCGCCATTTTGGTACAGTACTGCACGTGGCCGGTGGCACGTCGTAAACTCTAGGTAATTACTGGCGTGGTGAATCCAAATGGACTTCATTTCGCTCTTAAATAAGAGAAAATGTTTAATTTAGTACCGATCGGTAATCTCGCACCAATTAATTGGGGATTCCAATTTTGTGACGAAACTTTTTTGCTATCCCGCTCGGTCGGTGCTTTTATTCACAGGGCGAGTAGGGTTTGTAATGCTTTTGAATGGATTTTTTTGGGCAATTGCTGAATTTGACTTTTTTATTTAAATATTTTTTTTAGGTATTTTGGTAATTTTTGTAAAGTTATTAATATATTTGCAGTATAATGCGTTGCAATTTTTTAGGCTATCTAAATGTTTTTTGTTTTATTTTTTCGCTTCGATAGCGATACAAGATTCTTCAATGAACATGTAGCGTCTTTAAAATTGGGCGGAAGGTGGTGAATTTAATGTCTAAGCACTAGATTTAATCTTCCTACTTTGCTATACGCGAGCCACAGAGGGCCACTATTTTTTTTTTCTCTTATACTTTACGTTATTTTGTATCAAAGGGAAAAATAAACGAGACAAACTTGAAAAACTTTGAAAGAAGAGAAAAATTTTGTGTAACTTTCTTCGTTTCCTATTTTTAGACTACGAGTTCTAGAACTCAAATAATAATAAAAGTTATAGTATGTATATCATTGCCATTGCCTCATTAAACTAATAAAACCTTCAAATACCGAATCTACATTTATTATGAAGTATGTATATAACTTTGACTACGCTTATAATCGAACCTGTACCAAATGCGCCAAGACGGCCTCAATATATTTAACAAAAAAAAATATGAGCTGAACTCACAATGAAATAAAGGAATTTTCAATTGGATATTAAAGAAAAAAAATTATACCACACAGCATATGGCTTACGAAGTAACCTAAATCCGTTTTGCGGAAGCATTGTTTTAAAGGTTCTATGAACGGGAAAAGAGGTCATGAAAGACTTTCTATACTTTTTAGTGAAAGTCATGAAATGGATTCTTCTTTATTTTTTCGTTAGCTTTCTGTAGTACAAAGCAGTTGCAGTTTGACTTTAAAGATTTATCCATTTGTGATTGAGATATGTTTTAAAAATATTCGCTTAGATTTTTTTTATTTTATGTGTTTATGTTATATTATTGACCTGTGGGATCACCTGACGGCAAACGTTGTAGTTGTAGGTTCAATCCCTATTTAGGGAACGAATTAGATAAGTAAATTTGGGCAGAAAGCGAACACGCCCACAACATAGAGATTTTTTTGCCCATCCAGTAGCGTTAAATATAATCTACTATAGGTAGTATTTTAATCATGTAATAAGAATAAATGTCATTATATTTCCATAATGCATTTGCGGAATCAAACCCCGCTTAATGTCCATACATAATATTAAGCGAGGTTGATTCCCCAAAATATTTGTTTTTTTTATTAGCTTCACGCTGTGTCCCGCAAATACCAGAGTAGGCAGAGGGAACCTGGTGACCTAGTATTAAGCTAAAACACTCGCGATTCCCACTTTCCACCTAATTCTGGAGATGCTACGCGCTTTGTTTTGACACCAGAACAAAGAAATGAAGAATAAAATATTTCATTTCCTCGAATGAAAATCGAACCCACAACCAGTGGCATTTACACTAGCGTGACACTCTGTGCCCCTGCGCCACGCATGGCCTGCACAATATATTCACTGTTCGGACGCAGAGCGTATAATTACCTCGCCTTCTGTCAAGTGATTTATATGCGGATTGGTTATTCTATTAACTGCGTCTATGTAGCCGGAGGATTGTTGATTATTAGCATGTTATAGTTAGTGGTGCTATTCATAATTTATATGTATACTGTAAAGGCGTTGGTTGTGGGTTCGATTCCCATTCAGGATAGTAAATTATTATTTATTTATTAATATTTTCTTTTATCTCGCTCTGAAACTCATGTCATGATGCCTCAAAAATTGAGCGATGTATATTTGAGTAATTTTAATTTCTGCTAAAGCATTAAGCGTTAAGTTCCGATATTCGACATGTAATACTTTTTAAATCGGAAAATGCACAACGGAGTATCTTTACATTTAGTTCTCTCTGCCTACCCTGTTATATGAGGGAAATAAGCGCAAAGCTAACATAAATTGAAAGAATAGTTATATTTTTTTAATTATTAAAGTGTTATTACCACACATTACACAGGAAAATGCCTTTTTTATTTCTTCTTAATTGCAACGTAGCAGAATCTGAACCCGCGCATCTTGAAAGCCGTCCAAGCTCCAACCAGCGCTCCGCCTACATTGTTTTATTCGACATCTAAAAATGAATTTCTAAAAGTAAAACCACCATTTTATCCGCATTTTCTCCCTTACCTAAGGAAAAGTATTAAAAAAAGAGTGATCATTTAAACGACAAACGTGACTAAGACCACTAACGCGGGCACTGATTTATTATAACATCAACTGGTACAATTGAATCGTCTAACAAAGTATCTATTAAGTACGTGACCGGCATTGTACGGTGGTGGAAGTGCTACGTGCGGGAGTTGTATGGATGGGTTTTTTTTTGTTTTATATGTAAAAAGCCTCTACCGCGCGAGTGTAAACGCCGAATGTTCTGGATTCGATTCCCAGTGGTAGATATGAAATATTCAATGTTTTCATTTTCTCGTCCTGGTGTTGAGGCAAAGCGAGTGAATGAGATGCGGTGATGAGGCAAAGGTGTTGAGTTCCGCCACTCAGTATGTAATATTTCAGAATTTTGCTTAATTATTTTTTCCGGATAATGGGGACCGGATGTGTATTTATGTAAAATGCTTTAAGTTTAAGTTTATACTTTTTTACTTCCAAAAATCAAAAAATCTTATGATAGTTACTATAATATAAGCCAATGTTTTAGTACCTTCATATTAATATTCTTTGTATGTTAAGTACACTACGGACATAATATATAAAAACAATTGATTTACAACACAAACACGTGATTTAGCGGGCGAAGCCGCGAGCGGGACGCTAGTGTCGAAAGTATTTCTGATATATTTCTTTCTCCTTGTAAGTGTAGGGTAGTTGCTTGTTGTCTTTAATGTTCGTTCTGAGGATTAAGGGCGATTCATCTTCAAGATTGAAACTGTTTGTATTCAAGACGGCGGTTAAAAAATATACAGCAGTTTGTTGTAGTTTTGAACTTTTATTCTTTGGAGCGTGTTTAAAAAGAAAAATAAATTATAAATATTCCAATTCAACGGTGAAAACGAGTTCGTATTCTATGCTAGGTTTTGAATTGTTGTTTAGCTACTTAAAATACAAATAGGTCTAACTTTAGTTTCTGGTATATATATTATCTTTAAACTGATTAAGACACGAAAGCTGTTCAGATTAGTAAACAAATAATTATGTAGTTCAAGCGAGCGAAGCCGCGAGCGAGCAGCTAATTTGAAAAAAAAATAAAAATAAATCAGCTTCACGCTGTATCTCGCACACAGCAGGGTAGGCAGAGGGAACCTAGTGTTAAGACTCTCTGTTCCCCACTTTTTGCCGAATTCTGGAGGCATTGCGTGTTGCGTGGCAGAACTCAACGCTGCGCTTGTCCTCTACACCAGAGCGAAGAAATGAAAATATAAATTTAAATAAATATTTAATCTCCTCGAGTGGGGATCGAACCCACAACCAGTCGGTTTTACAGTCACACTTTGTGCCGCTACGCACGACTGGCCTCAGGTAGTTTGAAAATATTTCAAATTAAACATTTAAATCTCATATATAAATTTTTCTCTATCCGCCCACAGAATGTGTGAAAGCCTTGAAAATAATAGAAGATATTTGCTAAGTGTCGAGACCTTTTTTAATTTAGTAAAAATCGAGTGTCCCCTTGTCCCGTGTTTGTAAACACGCCCTAATTTGAACAGTACACGCGCACGTATGGCAGGCATCAGGCGGCGCTCGGCAGTCATTCAAATTATGTTGAGAGGCTTAAATATATTGTACTAGCGGCTCGCCCACGGCTTCGCCCGCTTAAAATACATGATTATTGATTTAATAAGCAGAATTGATTGACAACTATAATGACTTCTATTATGATTTTTTTACGACATATCGTCAAAGAATTTTTGATTGTTTTAAATAAATAAATACGACCATTGTTGATATTTGATATTTATAAAATATACATAAAGCTAATTATTTATTACACGTATATATTTTTGTAACTTTATGTTCTTTTTACCTATATAATATACTCTGTTAAATGTGCTGATGTCGGTGAATAATTTAATTTACTCATTCAGAAACAGCCTTAAATGTTAAATTATTGATTTGAAGGATTCATAATATTCATTGTAAAATAACTGTAATAATTGCATATTAACTCCTGTACAGTTTTTAAATTAGTTACATACTAGCGGACCCGGACGCGGCTTCGCCCGCTTAAACTTTACGAATGCTTATAGATATATTTAGGAAATTGTTTTTGAAAATATCTAACTAATTTAAATGAAAAAAATATAAGTAAACGTAACTATAGTAAAATATTAATAAAAAAACTAAACAAAACCAGCTACATTATTAATAATTTTGTCTCTGTCTGTCTTTGTATTTCCCAGTGATCGATTTTACTAATTTACCCGGGAAAAGTCTTTTTACTCGTTTTCCTTGCGCGCGTACATAGATACTATATGAAATAACTAAAGTCTTTTCTACATTAAATATGATAAGTTTTGCGAGCAATATCAAATAAAATCCCAAAAAACTATAACCACAATTTATTAAGTGTATAACAACGGTATAGATAACCATCCAACCAAGATGAAATAACCAACAATTCTCTCTTTAATCTCTATCTCTATCTCTATATATAATAAGACAGTAAAAATATTTTGTCTGTACATTTAGTAATTTTGACTGAAATGGATAGAGGGACACCTAAATAGAATAATAGAAAGCAAAAATATTTTTTTAATTTCTTGTCTGTCGATATATTTTTGTCCGCATTTTTCTCTGAAAGTACTGAACAGATTTACTTGAAAATTTCACTCACACTTCATTTTCACCAATTGCTTTGTTTGTGTTTGCAACTTAACTTAACTACTAAAGTTTAGTTCATCAAAATCGGTTCATTAAAAAAAAAGTTATCGTCATTTGAATGAACTCAAGGCATTAGCTTGCCTGCGTATAATATTTTATAGCAACCGCGCTGGTTTCTTGGCTAAAGAATGACATTCGAAACGTCTGGCTTATGTTTGTTGATAAAAATATATACATTATTGAAGCACTATTATATAATATTTTATACAATAAAGTAAACAAAATTGAATTGTTAGTGGAGATTACCTTCATAAATCATAACAGTTAAGTTTAAGTCGTAATTAATTCAACACAGAGATAAAGAACGATCTTGAAAGAAATATCAAGTAAATAAAAAGATTTTTTGGTTGGTTCGTTCATATAATATTTGTAACTAATTTAAAAATTGTGCAGGAGTTAATATGAAATTATTACAGTTATTTTGCAAAGAATATTATGTATCCTTCAAATCAATAATTTAACATTTAAGGCTGTTTCTGAATGAGTAGATTAAATTATTCACTGACATCAGCACATTTAACAGTTTTAGAATTATGATGAGACGTATATTATATAGGTAAAAAGAACATAAAGTTACAAAAATATATACGTGTAATAAATTAGCTTTATGTATATTTTATAAATATCAATTATCAACAATGGTCGTATTTTTTTATTTAAAACAATAAAAAATTCTTTATTCTTTAATTCGACGATAATGTCGTAAAAAATCATATTAGAAGTAATTATAGTTGTCAATCAATTGTGCTTATTAAATCAATAATCATGTATTTTAAGGTTAGGTCATTTCGAATCAGTGACATCTCCTTAATTATTTATTAGAATGTTATACAGTGAACTATAATTTCAATATAGATGAAATGTTAAAAGTGACTATTATATTCATTTTCATAAGGATCAATATCAAATTATAGAAAATACATACAACAAAAACCCGATAAATATAAAGTAAATTAATTAAAATGGTTACTTGTTGCTACTCTGTTACTTTGCTCGAGCTTCAGATATTAACATCATATCAACATGTATCGCGGACTTTTTTAAACATTATTTAAAGGACAATATTTTTGTAAAACATTATTTTTATGTATCTCATAAGGTTGAGTCGGCGCACGCCATGTATGCGTTAAGCAAGCTCATTTTGGGTGACGTTTGCTTATAACAACAAATAAACTTTGCAAACAGTTGCTTAGCAACGGTCGGTTGTTATTAACATGGCGGACTAAATTGCCTGTCAAATTGAAAAATATTTTAATATATTAGTATATATCGACAATATTACAAATATGAGAAAAAAAGTAACCTATGTTCATCCGAAGACCCTCAAGTATCTCTGTATGAGTATTTTATTACAATTGAATTAGCGGTTTGGCCCTGATTGCGTCACAGACAGACAGACAGACAGACAGACAGACAGACAGACAGACAGACAGACAGACAGACAGACAGAGTTACTTTCGAATTTATAATATAGGATATTATATGAACGAACCAACCAAAAAATCTTTGTATTTACTTGATATTTCTTTCAAGATCGTTCTTTATCTCTGTGTTGAATTAATTACGACTTCTTTCAAATGACGATAACTTTTTTTTAATGAACCGATTTTGATGAACTAACTTTAGTAGTTAAGTTGAGTTAAAACAAAGCAATTAATGAAATTTTCAAGTGAATCGGTTCAGTACTTTTAGAGAAAAATGCGGACAAAAATATGTCGACAGACAGACAGACAGACAAGAAATTCAAAAAAAATCTTTTTGCTTTCTATTATTATTTTTAAGTGTCCCTCTATCCATTTCAGTCAAAATGACTAAATGTACAGACAAAATATTTTTACTGTCTTATTATATATAGAGATAATATTTATAACTGGGTTGAGAACGTTGTGGCAAAGTGATTTACTTTAAATCGATGGTGGTGAGTTCAATGATCGTGTGGAGACTAGTGAGATTTAAAATTAATTTAAAACCTTTCTTTTAATATTAATTTAATACTAACAACGAAATCAAAATCAAATCAAATCAGCTTCACGCTGTATCCTGCACATAGCAGGGTAAGCAGATGGAACCTAGTGTTAAGACACTCCATTGCGGTGTCACTCCATAAGTGGCGGAGCTCAACGCCGCGCTTTGCCTCGATACCGGAGCGAAGAAATTAAAATATAAATTTAAAGAAATATTTCAAATCCTCGAGTGGGGATCGAACGCATAACTAGTCGATATTGCAGTCACATTTTCTCCATTTCCTGTCTGATTTTTCTAACGTGATGTGTTGTAAAGTGGCGGAACATAAAGCCGCTACTAATATTTTCACAGTCTTCCCGTTGGTTATATCAGACACAGGTTCACGCTGTAACCCCCCACAGCAGGGTAGGCAGAGGGAACATGGGCATGGAGCATGGAACCATGGAGCATGGGAACCTAGTGTTAGGATACTCCGTTCCCATTAAGACATTTTCCGCCCAATTGGCATTGCGTATTGAGTGGCTGAACCCAATGCAGTACTTTGCCTTCTTGTAGATCGAAGAAATGAAAATATTAAATATTTTATTACTTCGCGGAATCGAATCCACAACCTGTCGCCCTTAAAGTCGCATCCTAGTGCCTTATGCGAAAATAGCCTTACCACCATATTTAAATTACATCCAAAACATATTTTCCACATAATTTTTAACTCTCTTGAATTTTTTTTATTTTTATATTGCATCAATTTATATAACAATATATTTTAAAATCATAAACTAAATTTGGCTCACTCCATATTATACAGTAATGGATCGCCTCGAGCGCTGGCGCTAAGCCGATTGCAGTCTAGATACAACGTGTATTAGATTTTGCAGTAAATCCCCATGTTTTTTGATTCATCTGTTTGTTATTGTTTGGGTAAGTGATTGAATAAATGGGCGCACATTTTTTTTTAGACCCAGTCGTGGCGTAGGTGCTCAAAGTGTGACTGTAAGCATGATAGGTTGTGGGTTCGATTTCAACTCGAAATCAAATATTTAATCTTTTTATTTTATTCGCTTTTGTTACGAGGGAAACTGTGGCGTTGAGTTCTGCCATTCAACACGCAATGCATTTAGAATTCCGCTGGAGTAAGTAATCGGAGTGTCTTAAAATTAAGCAGCTGCTTATAACTGTAAAAAATAATATTGAAGCATATCATCTCCCTCTTTAATAGAAACTATATTTCTTTTATCGTCACGCTGTACCCCGCACACAGCAGTCTAGGCAGAGGGAACCTAGTGTTAAGACACTCCGTTCCCTAAATTTTAATAGTAAAACATAAATATTTGCTCAAGAATATGAAAACAAATATTATCGACACCGAACAAGTGATTACCAGCGATTAAATAATTAAATGTACCCCTTCCTTTGAAGGGATTACCGTCGAGGGCTCTCGGGGCGCGTTAATTATAAACGTTTATACTCTATCGCGTTTATTTAATACTTAAGAATTTTATAATGATTTAATGATTTATTTATTGATTTATTGTTATATTATAGGTAAATAAAGTATAACTATATCTATTGAGGTCTATTGATTGTATCGCGATGGTTGTGGGTTCGATCGCCGTTCGAGGGAATGAATTATTATTTTATAGTTCTGGCACCAAGGCTAAAAAGCTCGGCGTTGAGTTTCGCTATTCAACACGCAATGCCTTGAAAGATTCTCTGGAATTGGGGGAAAGGAGTGTCTCAACATTAGGTTTCCTCTGCCTCCTCTGCTGTATGTGAGATACAGCGTGAAGCTGATTTAATTTTTTAATTTTTTTTTTGTTAAAGTTTATTGGAGTTCTGCACTTAATATTTCTGAATATACATATTACAAATGCCTAATTGTGCACAACATAAGACATGTCAAAAAGCATTATATATTCTGCATGTACTCGTAGCGTGGTAGGCAGAGAGTACCTGGTATTAAGCCACTTCGTTCCCACTTTTTGCTTAATTTTCGAGACATTGCGTTTGAATGGCGGAACTCAACGCCGCGCTATGGCTTTGTTACTAGAGCGAGGGATATAAAAATAATAAGTAACGATTAAGTATCGAAACCACAGTCGTCCCGTTTACAGCCTGACCTCGCGACGCTGTGCCACGACGGTCTCTTCAATTTTCTGAAGTAAAATACTATTCATAAAAATAATTTAAGTAAATAATGAATTGTTTTCTTACAAAACACAATAAATAAAACAAAACGTGGCACTAACAGTAATCCATTGAAGTATTTCTACAATCAAATAACATTAGTAGATGTTATCTAACAAATGTAATATTTGTTATAGCTTTTCAATATTTTTTTAATTATTATAAGAAGTTTCTTTTAGTTTCCGAATAAGTTGTGACAGGGGCACAGCGGCTGTTAATGTGACGGGTGTGGGTTCGATTCCCATTTGGGGTTATATTTTCTTTTCCTCGGTCAGGCTTATTGACAACCCGCGGCGTTCAGTTTTGCTGTTCAACACGTAATGTCTCGAAAATTGAGATATCTTATATGTTATCGCGTGAAAGTAATTTATAAGTAAGATGAGTTATGTTAAGTTTCTTTATGAGTCCACTTTGAATGCTTGTAAAATCGAAATAAAATAGAAAAGAAAAATCTCTTGAGTACAGTTGAAGCTTATACTCATTGTATAGGTACAGACTTATAGGTTTTATGAATTAAGAACTGTGTTACGATGGCTTCGATTATGAAAATTATGAATATATAAATATGAATATTATGAAAATTATGAATATATAATATTTTTGACACCTTTATAATTTCATAAGTGTGACTGTAAAATCGACTGGTTGTGGGTTCGATCCCCACTCGGCGGAAAGTGGGGAACGGAGTGTCTTAACACTCGTTTCGCTCGGCCCACCATGCTGTGTGCGGGATACAGCGTGAAGCTTATTTATTTATTTTAATTTCATCCATTTCAACATAATTAATGCATCACGTTAGTTTTACAATTTTTTATTAGTAAGATCCTTGAGATAGGCCCAGGATTATTCTGGAGTGGGCACTGTCGTCCGGACATCTAGGCCTCGAGTTAATATTCTATTACAATATAATACTGCCATAATAATTCCGCCTATTTATTGTAGTATCATTTGTTTAACTTTCACCGATATACGTACAATTCGTTCACAAATGTCGACGTTTGACATTTAGTTTTTTATTTACCAACGTTTTGATGACATTTCCTTCTCGTTCTATTTGATAGGGCGCCGCGCCGTGTGCGGAACATTAATTCTTCTATTCACTGAATGATCTATATGATTTTATAATTAAATATAGTCAACGCCCGCGACTTTGTTTGTATGGACTCTTAGACTTGAAATGGCAAATCTTATTTTCCTATTCCTGTAAGAGTTTTGAGAAATTCTGACCCATTCCCTATTCTATATTATAAAAATCAACTTCACGATTTATCTCGCACACTGCAGTGTAGGCAGAGGGAACCTAGTGTTAAGACACTCCGTTCCCCACTTTCTGCCGTATTCTGGAGGCATTGCGTGTTGAGTGGCAGAACTCAACGCTGCGCTTGTCCTCGACACCAGAGCGAAGAAATGGAAATATAAATTTAAGTAAATATTTCATCTCCTCGAGTGGGGATCGAACCCACAACCAGTCGGTTTACAGTCACACTTTGTGCCCCTGCGCCACGACTGGCCTCAATATTATATATGTATAGCCAAATTTTTACAAATATATATGTTAAAATATATTAATATTAAAGTGGACATATTTTTTAGAAAATACTGTGGAATATTCATTTTCAATACTCATTTGGCTTATATTGCATTGGGAACGGAATGTTGTCTAGGTTCCCTCTGTCAACTCATCTCAATTGATATTTTTTGTGTAAATACTAGATGTCCCATTTTAAATTTACCAACTTTTCATATAATTTTAGCTGCTTTAAAAATCACACAGCTCTTATCATCGTTAAATAAAAATGGCGTGTCGCACACGACAGTTATGTGAGTTAATAGCCCTCGATTTATTTATTGAATAAACGCGAACGACGCCTAAATAATTATATCGAAGCGCTTTTGAATACTTCATGAGATAGACTATAGAATTAAAAGTAGTGGCGATAAAAAAACGTATTATTTCTTTTGTTTTTTTCAGTATAAAAAAAATCGCGTTGAGTTTCTTGCGCCGGCTCTCCTCAGGTCTGAATTATTCACTTTAGTGAACTAGAACGTCTTATTTTAAATAATATTATTTGACTTTGTCCTTGACATCACACTGTATCCCGCAGAGTAGAAAAAAGTATTCTAGTGTTAAGACACTACGTTGGATTCTTTCTCCACGCACTTCCTTATTCATTACGTGGTGAATAGCAGAATTCACCACGCTTTGTCTTGTTACCAGACTGAGGAAATGGAGATCAAAGCCACTGCGTTGAGACGGCCTTTTCTTTTTTTTTTTTATCTTTATTTACATTTTTCACATAAATTGTGCGACATATAATAAAGATAAATATTGCAATAACGTTTTATGCTAATAGGAGATAATATTTAGACACTCCGTCGTTCGCTTTCAGATGATTTTGGAGATGTTGTCTCTAAGATTAGCTGATGTGATCATATTAAAAATATCAAATATAATAAAAAACTCATTTCACCTAGCCAGACCTTGACAATAAAACATTCACTTTTCCCAGTGAAAAATACCAGTAATTATACCAATTCAATTCTTCATGATATAATATTTTTCCCCGTCAGATCTGATATAAAAGTATATATTAAATATATTTTGACACGCTCTGTAAATGAAGTTGACCATTCTATATTTTCCCTAACTCTATGTACTCGATAGCTTTTCAAATTAAACAACAATAATTACTGCGAGCTTTGTATGTTACATCACTATCAGCGACTGTACAAGTGCTTTTATGAATGCATGGAAATATTATCAGCTTTGAATGATATCCGATTTGGAAAAAGAGAAATGTATTTTTTATCATTTTTCTGATTCTAGTTCCTTTTTGGTTTAATGCATATTTTTTTGTAACTATTTGAAATAAGTATTGAACAATCATTTATTTTGAATTCTTAGTGAAATACTTAGATAGAGGTAAATAAATAAAATAAAGTACATTTCATAAAGTAGTGCTACCTATTTAAAGCAAAGTTTTTAAAAAAAATTTTGTTTCGCTCATTTATCCTTCGTGTTTCCCCAAAATTCCACCCAATTTTGAGGCAGTTCGTGTTAAATGGTGGAACCTAACACCGCGCTTGATCTTTTTTAATCCACTAAATATAATGCAATATATTCATAAAAAGCAGGGTAGGCAAAGGGAACCCAGTGTAACACACTCCATTCCCCACTTTCTGCCGAATTCTGGAGGCGTGTTAAGTGACAGAACTCAACGCCGCGCTTGTTCTCGACACCAGAGCGAAGAAATGAAAATATAAATTTAAGTAAATATTTCAACTCCTCGAGTGGGGATCGAACCCACCACCAGTCGGTTTTACAGTCACACTTTGTGCCGCTGCGCCATGACTGGTCTCAAAAAAAATATTTAAATATTTTATTTATGCATACATATATCCATAAAAAAATGATGGTGATTTTGTGATTATTAGTTAAGTGATAGACAATATTCGGTTATTACGTTAATCGCCGTTACGTGTCGCATCTGATATGGTATTTGTCGTGACTGTAATCGAACGTGCAACCCTTTACCGCGATAACGCTACTGATGTGAGGATTGTGTGGAAAAATAGATGTGTAGTATTATAGTTAATAGTTAGTATTCCTTTGATTTAGATCTATATTGTTTGAAGTATATGAGTTACATATTTTTTGGCTCATAAGATAAAAATTTAGATTTATTGTAACAGATAATACAATACCTACCTCGCATTATACATAATAATAATTTAATAAAACATAACTCAAATCAGCTTCACGCTGTATCCCGCAAACAGCAGGGTAGGCAGAGGGAACCTAGTGTTAAGACACTCCGTTCCCAACTTTAATAAAATATAATTAATATTAATTCGGTATTAGCATATAAAGTATAGTACTTTTATTATTTTTAATTATAATTGTTTGATATCGAGAAATGGGACGAGTTTAAATATAAATTGTAAAAGTGAGTATTTGTATTTTACACTTGGAATATAAATATAAACATAAAACGCTTTTACTTCCGTCCCTCTGAAGAACTCTCGCCATCCACCTTCGTTACCCTATATTGTTGTTGAGGTATATGAATTACATATTTTTTGGTTCTTTATCCTTTTATTTAAAAACGAGTTAATGTTCGTAAGATAAAATGGATTACTCCATTTAGGAAACATTTGTGAACCTTTTTTTTAATATAGAGTTGTTAGGCGCTACAGACTTTTGTTGTTTATTCTTGACTAGCGACCCGCTCGCGGCTTCGCCCGCTTAAACCACAAAATTATTTAATTAACACACTGAATTATGTTCGTGTTTTGATATACCTATAATGTATGTTTGCAACGCAATGAAGATTTTTAATGAGAAATTTATTAAAACTTTAGGTCGCATTTTCGTACCTCCCATGAGAATCTTCAATTGAATTTTTGAAATAAAAACACAACTTATCGATACTTACAATAAAATCCTAACTCATC